>MJUU01000421.1:67863-102758 GCA_002080025.1 Modiolus philippinarum | reverse complement strand
AATGTTACATGAATAACATTATGATTTGGTATTATAACAGCCATTTGTCGACTTTAACTCAATATTTTGCCCGAAATTGATGAAAAATGGGAATTTTTAACATTTTAGAATTGTCCAAAGTTCACTGTTAAATCGTTATATATGCCAAATCTGGAGGATATATCTGCAGATATGCAAATTATTTGTACCAAGCAACATATTAGTTGTCTTAAAACATTGTTTAGAAAAACAGTGAGTGTTTAATGTGACTCTAAATACCGAAAATCTTACCCCTACCCCAACAAATTTTCCCTAAAATTGCCAATTTTTGTCAAAATTTGCATGGAAATAACCAGAACACGTAAAATGTGCGTTGTATATGACATTGTTGCATGAAGAACATCAAAATTTGGTATTTAAACAGCCACTGGTGGACTAAAACTCAATATTTCTACCCAAATTCATAAAAAATGGGAATTTTCAACATTTCAGATTTGTCCATAGTTCACTGTTAAATCGCAATATATGCCTAATCTATAGAATATATATGCAGATATGCCAATTAATTGTTCTAAGCAATACATTAATTGTCTTAAAACAGTGTTTAGAAAAACAAGGAGTGTAAAATGTGACTCTAAATACCGAAAATCTTAGCCCTACCCCAACAAATTTTCCCCGAAATTATCAGTTTTTGGTCTATGTAGGGATAAAAATAACCAGAATACGGAAAACGTCTGTTGTATATGACATTGTTGCATGAATTACATCATGATTAAGTATTTTAACAGCCATTTGTGGACTAAAACTCAATATTTCTACCAAAATTTATGAAAAATGGGAATTTTCAACATTGCAGATTTGTCCATAGTTCACTGTTAAATCGCAATATATATCAAATCTATAGAATATATCTGCAGATATGCCAATTAATTGTTCTAAGTGATACACTAGTTGTCTTAAAACATTGTTTAGAAAAGCGAGGAGTGTTTAATGTGACTCTAAATACCAAACATTTTACCCCTACCCCGACAAATTCTCCTCAAAATTGTCGATTTTTTGTCTATGTAGGGATAAAAATAACTACCACACGCAAAATCTGCGACGCATATAGCAGGGTTGCAGGAATTCTATCATGATTTGGTATTTTAAATCAAACTTTTCAGCTTAAACTCAATATTTTGTCGAAAACTGATCCAAATAGGGATTTATAGCATTTCAGATTTGTCCAAAATTCACTTTTAAATCGTTATATGTGGCAAATCTGGAGGATTTATCTGAAGATATGCCAAATTATTGTTTTAACCGGTATATAAGTTATCTTAAAACACTGATTAGAAAAACAAGGAGTGTTCACTGTGACTCTAAATGCCGAAAATCTTACCCCTACCTCAACAAAATTAAACTTAAAAGTCCCCAAAATATGTCTTTCTTTACATATATATGAACATAGCATGCTTATGTTTTACTTTCTTTGCATTTGATATATCGCTATATGTAATTTTAACACCAAATATGGGTAAACTTGAATATTTTGGGCGATTTTCGTGAAAAATGGGGATTTCCAGCATTTCAGAATTTTACGAAATCCAATTTTAATTGTTGATTAACTGCCCATAAACCACTAGCATGATCTTATTTGTGATATAAGTCAGTCTTTGTTGATTTTGGTGTTTGAAAATGATATGTCATTGGACCTTTATACAATGTTTAAGCTTTTCAAGCTTTTTTGAGCTGAATAAAATGAAATAAATTGTGTTGAATATGTGTGGTAAGGGGTAATATGTTTGTAATTTATGAGACTGTAGTTAGTCTAAAATGTTTAAAAGGATACTTTGTAATTGCTAACACATAATGAAACGATATTAAATCAACATTTCCAAGTTAAATATCAATTTTATGAAGTATTTGCATCTCAAAGTCAAAACAGCAGAAATTCTGAAAAACGGAAAATTCCCATTTTGCATAGAATTTCGGGCAGAGGAGTCGAAAAGAGACCTCTTAAAAAGTTTAAATCTACTTGAATGATCTTCTGCATGTCAGCTTAAGTGAAATAAACACTAGAATTCCCATTCAACATTATCTTTTTATCATTTAGAGCCTGAATATTTCAAATTTTCCCCTAATTTTGAGGGGGAGGGGTGCTAATTTTGAAATTTCTGAACCTACATTATGTCTGAAACTAAAATTTGTGCGCACAATTTCTTGCTAATATATCATAAATCATTATTGAATCGGCCATTATTAAATATATATTCAGATTTTACGATCCTAAAGTCAGAAAGTCGAAATTGTGAAAAAATCTAAAATTCCGAAAATTTCCAATTTTCTTAAATTTTATACCGAAAATCAAAATTTTATGGACTTTAATGGTTTTATTTTCCAAAATTGTATCACACCTGATAAGTTAGGCATAAAAACTAGATCAGATGACGAGGGTTGTTTATCTGAAAGGAATTAACAGCCTAAAATTGTAATTTTCGCAATTTTTTGCATCCCCAGACCATAAAAATGGCGTAAAGTGCCCAAACTGTGTTCATTGTAAAGAATATTAATTTAGCTTTAATTTGGTACCAAATTGTAGTACATATTACCTATCGTTAAAAAATTATGGAGCTTAAAAGACGAAACTTAGGTTAAAACGAGAATACAAGAATTTCTTATGGTGTACTATAAAAGTGGCCCTATACTGTCTATGCGTGCAGGTTATGTTCGTGTTAACATGTTTTACTTTGAAGAGGGGACATAGAAGAACTGAAAAAAATCGGTCTGGTTCGGAAGTGGGGGGGNNNGGGGGGGTGCACGGAAAGTGTTTCCAGCCCACGGACTAAAGGTCTCGTGACATTTTTGTGATTTCGCTAAAATTCAATGAAAAACTCCGGTCTTTGTGACTCGTTATTAATTGTAAGGAAACCATTTTACTAATATGTAGATAAGGCGAAAGCGTAGCAAAAAAGGAAATGTCTTTCAATTTTTCAAAACAGCCCAAGTAAATACTGCCATGTAAAACACTTTGACCCAATGGGAACCTTAACCCAAGTGTTTAAATTGGGTGACTTTTAAGCACTCCAAAGACGTTTTTTTTATAACATAAACGGAACTGATTTGTTGTATTCTGTTACTTAGCAGCATAAAACGTTTTCCAAGAACTAAGAGAATTAGATATTTAGGCTGAGCATAGTTAATTTTTGAAAGTTTTATACATGTAATGGTCATAGATTTCATTGATTGATGTACGATTGGTAAATTGTTGCAGATATTCTTTTCTTTTCTTTTTTTTTCTCATTTGAATTATTCTTTAATTCTATTCTTAAAAAAATCATTTTATTTTTTTGCAATGAAGTGGTATGTTTTATGATATATTAGAAAGGTTTGGGATCTTGGTGGAAGCTGAATACTGAGGGAACATAACTTACTTTGTCAGTTGGTAATGGGTCTAGAGCTGGCATGTCAGTTAACTGCTAGTAGTCTCATGTGATTTCATGTTTATGTCCGTATATTTAGTTCTTTCAGTTTCATTTTTCACAATTGACTGAGTCCTGTTGTCAACTGAATTTTACTGTTGTTACGTTTGTTTTTTTTATTTATCACATTGGCTGTAGGGGGAAGGTTTGGGCCCAATAAAACTAGTTTAACCCCGTCGGAGCAGGTTTGCGCCTGTCCTAAGTCAGGAAATTTATTAAGCCTTTGTGTGTCTTGTCTTTTTTCTAGTTAGTTTACTTTATGTCTATAGGAGTCTAGGATGATGTTTATTTCGCAGAACTTGATTGCTCTTTATTCAGGGGCCGACTCCGACCTGCCGTTGGATGTGGGGTTTTCTCATCGTTCATTGAAGATCTTATGGTGGCTTTGAGTTGTTGTTGCTCCCCTTTGGGTCGTTGTCTCTTTGACACATTCCCCATTTCCCTTCTTTTTTTCTATTATTATACATCTATATGTTTTCACTATTTTCATTAAATAAGATGTGAACTTTCAAAGTATTTTTCCTTTTTCTTTTTTTTCTTTAAAGATTTTTTTACAAAACAAAGTAATTTGTACATTGTATTTATATTGCTGCTATGTTATATTTATTACTTGTTAAGTTGTAAATTGTAGGGAGAGGGTTTTTTAATATTGTTGTAATAACCTGTGCCGGATCCCTTTGCTTTTGAGCAATAAAATATGTTTAATTAATTGAATCTTTCAAAATTCTGTCTGAATTCGGTCTTCAAAATATTTCATTGTGTCTGTACTGAACAAACAAAAGTTATCGGAATAGCCCTCTGCGGAATTCAAATCTACTCTGATTACTTCATTTATTTTTTTATTTCATTAAGTTCACTTTGTGACAGAAAGAGATATAGAGAGATGTCTGGCAGAAAGAACTGTACTTGAATTTAATATCAAATACTTGAATTTGACTATTGGTGAAAATTTGAGTGTTTGTCCATGTACACACAACTAAATATCAGGATTGCAGTAAATTTTAACCTCAAGTTGCCCATTTGGTCAAGCTCTTTAATTTCAGCGTAATCAAAGCAAATCAAGGGTAAAACAATGGAACATGCAGATACAGGTACATAAATATCAATGGGGGTAATAACAAAATTACCGAACAGAGTTGTCAAGAGCCGAAGTCCATGGGACAAAAAGACAAATCAGGTGAAAACAACCGGAAAAATTGTCGACCGCATTTGTCCTGACTTAGTACAGGCATTTCATAAGAAATGGTGGATTTAATCATTCTTCCCCTTCCGTTGCGGTAGTGTCCGGTAGCATCTCAACAGCAATTGCTAATGAAAGGTCGTAGACAGTTAGAAGAAATGATCATTCCAGAACTACGTAAACAAATCTTGAATCGAAACTTCAAATTTATCCGCAAGGGACTGATATGTATTAAAGAACTTTTTTTAATAGAGCAAAATATTTGTCTTGATAATGGAAATGACAAAGTATTTTATAGATGTCGGCCGTTGGTCTTGTTCAAAACGCTTGATTATTCCTATTACCTCAGGACAAATATTCTGGTCTGTTGCATATACTTAAATTCAAAAATATGAATGTGTATTTTTTTTTACATTTATAACTATCATCATGGAATTTAAACCCCTAGAGATAATGTATTAATCTGAAATATTCCAAATCAGGTATATAAAATTTTGCCTAAATGCAAAATTTTTCTGAAAAAATCAAAACAGGTTATGGATAGCAGAAATGCAATAATTGATAGCATGAAGAAAATAAACCATCTACATTTATCACTTTGGTGTAATATCATAATGTAAGTACAAAATAAGCACAGTTTGATGTAATTATCCAATTGGCATAGCAGGAGGGCGAAAACAGGGAAAACAAAACGAAGAATAGCTAGAGGAAATGTCAAAACAAACAAAAATGTTAACCGAAGTAATAACTAATGATAATGCGTAACCTAGGAAAAATGTTGACCGAATTAACTGTCCGCCGTGCGCGGTCCCGGCTAAAGAATAGGCCCGCAGCATCCTCTGAGCTTGGAGTATGAGCCATCCTAACAGAGGACCCCGAGGGAACCCCGGGATATAGAAATAGGACCCAGTATCTCCGGCTTGCGGGGTGTGACCCCTCCTAAACGGAGGCTGACCCCGAGGGTCCCGGGATATAGAAATAGGACCCATTCCGTGGTTGTGCGGGATTAATAAATACACAACCCATCTTTCGGATGGGATGTAAACTCAGGTCCACGTGTTGGGAGAAATGCCACGCTTCCTGCACGATAAAGAACCCTTGTAGCAAGCTCTTTTTGGGGTGGTCCGTAGGTGATCGGCTACAAGGCTAAATTCCCCGCCCTTGACGATTTTACCCTACTTTTCCAGTGGCAGTCAGAATTTCCCGTCCCATGGCCCTTTCCATACCCCAAAGTGATTATTTATCAACAAACTTGTTCTCGTCTTGATATAGCTGAAATATTGCTGAGTAGACGTTAAACAATATTCAATCAATCGAATTAACTGTCATTAACAAAGCTACCTTTATCATTCGATAATATTTTCCTTTACTTATCTGAATTTGTTTTTTTTTTCATATTTTTATATTCCTTTGTGACGACAGCACGATGTCAAGATCTAGTCTACTCTCTTAATACGTGATGTGACCTTGTGTTTCTTACGTCTTAAGTAAAATAATACATTGTTTATCAACAAAATGAATATGTTTTATTCTAAAAAAAGATACATATCAAGGTGTTGATTTATCGAGGAAAACATTTAAATTTTTAAAGATAAATTAATATTGAATAAATGTACTGCGCATATACAAACTGGCAGAAAAGAAACGCATCTCACAAGTCACATTGTTAAACTATGCTAAAATATGCATAGCGGCAAATTTGTGTACATCAACGTTGTAAAAATGATTTTTGTTGAGTTCGCTATAGGAAACCAACTTTCCAAATGAAAGTTCATGAAAAGGCATTAAGGAAAGATAATGCTGAAGTAGTTTGATTTTCGTAGCATTTAGAAATTCTTTTTTTTTTTCTTTTTTTTTTTTTTTGGTAGTAAAGTAAACATAATTATAAAACAACTGAAATTTATTTGTATCAAACTGAATCATCAGGATTGAAATTCAAGAAATAAAATGTTTCTATTTGTAGCGCATTGTTTGCTAAAAACTAAAACTGAAATTGTAATTGTCGGAAACTGTACATCTGTCGAAACAATCGAAATGAATTATTGTTCAGGAAATTGTGGAGACAGTGTACAAATGCCAATGCCAGTGTACGGTTCTACAGGAGGATTGGTGACCCTTGACTGTAATTGCTGTACTGGAATAAAAAAAGATGTAAAAGTGTTTGATGTCATTTGTGGATACGGAATAAGTACAATTCAACTTAAATCTAGTATTGATGATCTGTCTGATTGTGAATGTAGCAAATGCGCTGTATAAGGTAAGTGACTTATTTTTATGTTTTCGAATGTTGTTCTGTATAATGTTAAAGCTTTTTTTTTAAATCAACGACAAACTTAAAACAGCAGTGAAAATATAACCCTGCCCACTTTACCCGTACGTGACTGCCTATTGTTGATCTGCAACACAAAATTAAATGCAGTCGTTACAACTTCATTTTTATTAATGGTGATCATAACATTATTGTAGTGCCTACAGCATTATATGCAGTACAGTGCTCACAATTATATATGCGGTCGTTACAGCATAAAACGCAGATTGCATAATTTATATCTAGTAGTCACAGCATATTCATCATTTTCGGTCGTTACAACAATAAACGTAGTCGTTCTAATATTATTTCCTGGAAAATAATATACAGTTGTAGCCTGACACCAAGGCTTTAGTTATATCTAATGGTTGACATGACTTCTTAATTTTCCAAACAACTATCTGATTCGACATCAGATAAGGAGTCTGACACCTTTTATCCACTCGAAAACTCTTTCCCACAGTAGGTAATCAATGACAAGGAGGTCATGAGTATTATGTTTACCTGTACATGTAAATACTGTTACTATAAATAGTTTAAAACAGGACTAATGTGATATTTAAACAGTTGACTGCCAGGAAGAAAAAACTCAGAATCGGTGTTTGAATTAAATGGCTGTAAAATTTTTAAACATGTCAAGAAAAACGGCAACTCAAAATCATACTGTATGATTATGATAATACGTTTTATCCACGTAGAGACTTCTCCACACAAAAGACAATTGATAACAACCCCTGTAATGAAGTACACATTGATCATTATACAATTATTGACTTTTAATGAAGTCTACTCATGACTATACGGTCAAGATTGGTTGACCGAGGCCAACGGTCGAGTGGATAAAAGGTGTTCCTTGACCAGGTCCGTATACTCACGAGTAGACCGAAATTAAAAGTCAATTAATGCTTTATTAAATGATAGACGGATGATTTTTTAGCGGATTTGTAAGAACAACATTTTTTAACTTGTCCACAGACGGTAAGTAAAAATGAAAATAAAATTCTAACATTGTTAAAGGGTATATAATTATATATACAGCAAAAAAGTCATAACTGTATTTTATTTTTGTTTCATTGTAGAAAATGGTTGATTTCCGTTGTAATGGCTATCAAACTACTCGTTCTTATTTAAAACTTGACAACACAACCTGTGCATTTTAAATTCGCTTCATATTTTTGCTGGTAAATATGAACGGTACTCTCTTCTTGTAATTCATGGAATCCTTTTTTAATTTTATTCTGTTCAGTGATTTTCGCACACTGTGTCAAAACGCTCATTTGTTGTCACACAGACGAATGTTATTAACAACGCGCACTTCGTTTGATTGTTTGTAATGAAACGTCGTCTCTGATTGGTCAAGTCAAAAGCCCGAGTAGATCTCACGCGAGGTCTACTCACTCTGAGGTACAAGCAAGGAAATGCTGCCTGGACCAATCAGCAAAAAGCAAAATTCCTTATCATTTAATAAATGTAAATGTCACTATAATGTTACAGAAATGGTTTATGCAATATTAAATTGTCCGTGCGTGATAAAGAAACATGCTGATAAAGCATAATGTGAGGCATTAATAAAAGCATTTTCATTTTCATCAAAGCTTTTAGTTGATCACGATTCTAGTTCTCGTGTGCAATGCTGAGTAAGCTCTTGATGTGCTTTTAAATATCTCCTGTCAGTTTACCATTTGTCATTAAGAGAAATTTATCTTATAAAATAAACATTTTTGTTAAATGCTTAATAGTAAGGAAAGCTTTATCTAAAGTAACATAATATTCAGTTGTTACAACATTATGTACAGTCGCTTTAAAATTATACAATCAGTGATATCGATGGTTGCAAAACATATGGCGATGGTTAATGTTAATATTAGGTTAAATGAATGGGGCATTGTCAGGTCAAGTAAAAACAAAAACAAAACAAAAGTACTCCATGTAAAATAAATAAAAAATATGTAAAAAACATAGTAAGAAACGCACACATCAGGTAAAATAAATGATAAAATGGATAGTTTAAAACCAATTTATCTGTAAAAAAACACAATTGCGCGTGTTTACTCATGATAAATGGATACAGCGTTTTCACCCTGTGTCTCTCTTTAAAGACACCCTCGGAAAGCAGTGTGTATATTAATGCGGGAAAATTACGATCTTTCTCTTTGACTGAATATCGTAAAAGTCTACATCAGCATTGAGTTGTCATCAAACTACATTCGCTCAAGGCTAACTGTACGTCGACAATATTGACGACATCATCAATGGACTTTACAAACAGTGTTTAATTAAATTTTCTCTAAATGATTCCAACATACTGATTTAATTAAAAGATTTAAGGTAATTCGAGCCTAATAAAAATATCAGACAGATTTTGTGTTTTACTTTAACGTATTTTGTAGGTCTTAACTCAAATGTTCCAAGAATGAAATAAAAATGATTTGTCACTGATCATCTTTTCCTGATATTAGGCTTTGAAAATCAGGCCGAATTCAGTATTTTTCATCAATATTTACAAAGAATATATAGAGAACTGTGATAACTTGCTTATTATTTAGCTTTCATATGAAATAAATATCAGATATATACTGAACGAAAAAAAGAAACGCATATTTTATTTCATACTCTATTCGAATAAATAAAAAAATTTCAAAATATTAACAAATAAAGATGTAATAAAGAACGATAATCAAAAATTTATTCCCCAGAAAATCATCACTTTTCATCAAACGTAATGTCACTTTTTCTAAACTTTACGAAGTGCTGCGGGAATTGATACAGTTTATGATCGCCGTAGGGGTAAAATTGAGATGACAAAAATGGGTCATTGACTTTGTAAGAAAACCCCTTTTGTATTGTGCTTTAATGAACAGCACTTTTTGGCGATTATTGTTGCAACTTCCTGTTGTCCTGTGCGTTAAAATTCTAATGGTTATAACGACAGCTTATTTGAGCTCATTTTCAGCGAGCTCTGCATTTTTTTGGAAATTGATTTTAAAGAATTATGAACTGGGACGGTGAACTGTTTTAGTAGGCAACATGTATGCAACATTTTTTTTTCATTTCTGTCACGTGGTTTAGTCTCTTCTGCACTGAAGAGACATAAGTTGTCGAAATGCGCATATGCAGAAAATAAATTCACAGTAACTTCGGTATTTAGTTATTAGGCAAGAGCATGCAAAAACTGCTTTACCAGAGCGTATCATGTTAGCAAAAATTGTTCAAATGTCTTATAAGTCATTCTCCTCAATGCCCTTAACGTTACCTCTAAAGTGCTAAACATTTACAAAAAATTACACATAAGTATGACAATTTTTAAAAAAAATGCGTTTCTTTGTTTGTTCAGTATATATATTTTTTCAAATAAAGTCACTTTTTCAGTTTTTATTCCTTAAAAGTTCAGTTAGTTCATATTTGTGTAGTCCATTTCCCCAAAAAATCAATAAATTAAAAAGCTACGACAGTAACTTTACTAACTGTAGAGTACCTGCAGCCCTAATTACTCGATTAGATTTTCACCTTTTGATCCAGCCTTTGATAAAAGGGAGTTTATGATGGGTTTTCAGACGACTTTTTATCCCTTTCTGTCAATTTTTACTTGAATTCTGCAAGAAAGTTTACAAATCTTTCAGAGAAATGGGGCTTATTCCCAAATTATCCGCGAATAAACTGTACATTTTAAACGGAATAGTTGAAAAATATATTAAATTCCCACGCATAAGGGAAATATGAAGAATTGTTTACCCTCGAGAATCGTACTTTCCTCAAGCGATGCTTTCGAGAAATGTGATTCTCGTGGGTAAAAATCGTCAGATCTCCCTCATGCAAGGAAATAAATGTATATTGTGTCTTTAAAACGAATGACTATCTTATTTTCTTTCCTTGTCTGATTTTGATGTCATTTTTATAACATTTTTGATTCTTTGTTCTCAGTCAATTCTTATATATGTTTAGAATTTGGTCGTTCACAGCACATTTGAAAAATTCAGTATTTTCCCCTCAACACTTCTCAAAGGAATAATTAAATTTCATACATAATAACACCTTATGTATAAAAGCTGTTTCCTGGTATTTTTTATATCATTTTTTATCATTTTTATCATGGTATTTGCCAAAACGCATTTGCCGTTTTAATCACTCGCTCACTGAAACGCTTTTCGTGGTATTTGTCCCAGAGTCATCTGTACGTTTTGATGATAGAGACATTCGATGTAATTAAATCGATATGTCATGAACATCGGGATTTTTACCGAAAATAAAAGTCTTTCGTTAAAATTAATGTCACCTTTCAGGCTCGAGAAATTTGAACACCTTGCATCTTTTATTTTTGACAAATTACCTTCTTTATCACGATATATTTGCTTACAATTTCGCTGAAACCAATAGAGCTTTTCGTTGACTGAAAGAATTTAACATCTCTTAGTTTTGTGAGATTGTTCCTATCTGTGTCATATTAAGTGAAAGCAGTTGCGTTACTATCATTCTGTTTCAGAAATCTAAAGTGCATAAAAATTTTAATCAGCAAGATCAGAATATATATTAATATGATTTTTTTTAAATGCTGCTTAATGATTAAAACCAATTCTAATGTATAAAAATATATATGTTGTGCGATGGCCACAAATTAACTATGGAACAAAATAAAAATGGTATAGTTGGCCACGATTAAAAGGTAAAAAACACAAAAATATACAAATTAAAAACACATAAAAATGACGAAAATGCAAGAGAGGAAGTCTCTCCAACGTTTCGGCCGTATAGCCTTCGACTAGGGGACCAGGGGACAGTCCTCTAGTCGAAGACCATACGGCCATAACGTTGGGCAGTCTTCCTCTCTTGCATTTTCGTCATTTTTATGTGTTTTTTTAATTTGTATATTTTTGTGTTTTTACCTTTTAATCGTGGCTAACTATACCATTTTTATTTTGTTCCAATTCTAATGTAGTTTGTCATTAATCCTGTTATCTGATTGGTTAATACTGTAAATTTCAAGGTATAGATTTCACGGCTAACATTCCTGAAATTGACAGGATTCCTACGCGTTGTTTATGAAATAAAATGGAGGCAATACACATCGCTTCAACTTCAGTGTTATATTGTAAACGTTCGGCCCATGGTTACACATGTTGAAAGCGAGCAACAAAATCTCATACAACGACGAGGAAAGTGTCAAGTGTCTAAATACATAAATGAGACAGAGATATTTAAGAAGCTGATTTCGATGAACATCGTGCATACGACAGCACCCGTGCTACAAACAATTCAAATGCTATCTCTAATACAAAGGACATTGCCATCAAAAAGCTTACCAGAAAGTTTCCTTAGTTCCTCAATCGTTTCAAAGATGCAAATCGGCTGTGTGGCATCCGAGAAATGCTCAGAGTTAAACATATTAAATTATAAATTAACCCTCGAACATTTCACAGACGTTTAGCCTTTAAACTCCAGAATATGTTGTTCAAATAAATTTACAGTAATATGCAAATATCCGTACAATGATCCATTTGATTTGGCAGTGCCTTTGAATGTCCTATGGAATACAGAAAAATCTAATTCACATGAATCGTGAAACGTGTTGCTGTCTCCGAGAGATGGATTATCACATTTTTTGACAAGTAACCAACCGTCTGTGTAGCTGTTCCTAAAAACATTCAACAGAAAACAACTCATTTGTCAATGTTATGCTACCATATTTCCAAATCCAGTAGTCCTGAATAAATTACAAATATCCTTTCCTCTGAATGACAGTAAGGAACCTCGTTTGCCGGCGCCATATTGTCCTAGTAAAATGACATGAATTTTTGGTTTGAAAAAATATTGTTCATGCAAAATGATTTTTATATAGATAAAATGAATTATTTTATATAACATATAAAAAATCTCCGACCGGTTTTATTTAAGTCAGAATAAATGCATAAAATAAATGAATTATTGTTTATTATACAATGGGACTATATTCCAGGTGGAGTAATATTTCAATACGTCCTTCTGATGTTGATTTCAATGATAAAAACAACAAAATACCGAAGTTAATTAATGTAATAAACATTGTAAAAATACGCAACTACATTAGAATGGAGATAATTGTATTGTATTGGAAGATTTGGAGGCATCGATTGAGAATTTGATTGTCGCGTCACCAGTAAACTCATTTTGCGACCTTCAAATCCCAAATTGATGCCTCCAAATCTTCAAATACAATACAGTTATCTCCTAAATTTAAACCGCATTTTGCTATTATTTAGTTCAGATTGGTTTGCTGAACAGAAAGGTGGTAATGAAAACATCAAACATAATCTTTTCCAAAAAGCACAACACGTTTTATAAACTAAACAATCGAAACAAATTTTGCAGCCCTCATTTCTAGGAAATTATACCGTTCATGTACTTGATCTTTTAATCTTTTTTGAATCAACATTTTTTTTGTATTTTTCAGGCGGACCAGGAAGTCAAGGGAATGAGATTTCGAATCCGTAATTATTTTGCACATTTTTCAGAAACTTCTTTCGGAGCATAATACAAGTTCAAATTAAAATGCTTTTATTGTAATTATAAAAATATTGATCATATTCCATTGTAACACACATTTACTGTATGTCAGTTATAGCCATGCACAATAGTATTCAAAACTGAAATAAATACGAATATACCTAGTATACATTTTCATTACCGTGTGTATGGACATCAGATTGCACAATTTCAGAAAGATACATTCAACACGTTTTTCATTTAGACAATAAAACCTACTTCATAACCCTTTACAATCAAGATTGTTAAACCTAATATTATTTTCCTTATATAAATGCACTTTAAAATTAAAATCGACAGTATTGCTTTTTTTCTCAAAGCAACACGATATAATGACCTTCAACAGTTTTAATTCTGTTTTAATTCAGTTTTAATCCAATTTCTTACCGCTAGCTTTCCTTTGCTTGCTTAAATAATTGTTTGCTATATTTCCTTGGGTTATAACACTTCAAGCGCGTGTCAAATGATCTTCTGTCGACCGGAACGCAAACAGGTCGATGTAATTTTATGAGGATAAAACGGAGCGTATTTGTCGCAAAATGTAGCAAAGATGGATATTCCAATAAAACGCATTTTGAACATGGCCCAATTGAACATCACAAGATATAACAGACAAGTTATAGACTGGGTTCTCAAGAAAAAACTTTTAAGTTTGATCCCTAATTAAGTTTTTGCTCTCAGCCCACAGCATCCTTTCTTCTGTCCTTCAATCTGGAACACTTATGTTTCGGGAGCTTAACTTAACAATGCCTGTATGGGTTCGAATGTTATTAAACCATCATTAGAGGTTAGGAAGAAAGATGCCAATTGATTTTGAGCTAAGTATGTAAAAAGTTAAAGTCAAAATACTCACAGAAATTAAAAATTTGGTCCGAAAATTGGTTTCGTAGCATAACTTCAGATTGTCTCTGCGGATTGGTATGAAACGTACACAGATTAAACCGTCAGTGATCGGAAAAACACCTATTGATTTTGAGATCATTAGATTTCAGTAAATTTTGACCTTGGTATGGTTTAATACTGATAGAATAAAGGACAATGCTTCAGTCGTGCATTAGTAAACAGCCTGTCATGTTATTGCATGACATCAAAATATCGCTCTACAAAACACACTGAAACTTATTGGAGTGTGAGGAGCTACCAAAAGTGCAAAAATATTATCATGCAAATTTTGTTAATGCACAGTTGAAGCTCCGCCCTTTATCATCAAATACAAAACAGAAACTTCAAAAATTACGGAAAAAACAGAAATGAAGTCAACAGACCATTTTTTTAAACAAATTATCCCAAAAACCAAAAAATGTGCATTAATACCATTCAAGTGTTACGACAGGTTCCCCTTTTTTTCGGTAAATACATAATAAATTGATGTCAGTGTCATATAAATTGTAGTATCATAGTTTATTGATTACAATTAAATGGCAATAATATTTCGATTTTCATATCACTCTGCTGGAAATATTAATAGCAAACTAGAGGCTCACATGAACCTGTATCTCTCAACCGGTGACTATTTTACTCTTTGTCACAAACAGACCGTCCATTATTATTCACACTATAAATCGGTCACCTGATAATACACTTTCAATCTTGGACGAGCTACAAACATAAAACATTGAAGGGACCACCTAAGGATAAATATAACCAAGTTTGGTTCCAATTGGCTCAGTAGTTTTAGAGGAAAAAACCTTTAAATGAATTTTCCATGGGGTCCCTATGTTAAACTATGTTCCACGATGGGGCCATCTTGGATGAGGTACCAACATGGAAATAAAATCTTTAAAGGGTACCATCCAAGGACTGTTGTGACCAAGTTTGGTTCGAATTTGCTTTTTTTTTTTTAGTTGCAGAGAAGATCTTTGAATGCATTTAATTAAAGGTCCCTATGTTTCAGTAGTTTCAGGCAAAATCTTTGAATGCATTTCCCATTGGGTCCCTTGTTGAATTGTATCCCGTGCTTTCGAAAATCTTAGTTGAGGTACATTTCAACTAACTTAAAAATCACATAGTGAGAAGGGGACCATTCAAAGACAATTGTTACCAATTTTGTTCCGAATTGGCTTGACACCTTCAGAGGGGAAGATCTTTGAATGCATTTGATTAAGGGCCCCTATATAACCTATTGTGCCCATGTTTGGTTTTTTTTTACATGTTTAAGTTCAAAGGAGATCTCTGAATGCATGTCCCATAGGGTCCTATGTTAAACTATCTTGCTCTCTGTTGGCCATCTTGGATAGGATGCGAACCTGCTGGACATATGTAGAAATTGTAGTCCTTGGTGTGGTTGACTCTTTTATAATTCACACCTTACCTCTTCCTCAAATAGTTTTCGAAATAAAAACTAGAGGCTCAAAGACTAAGCCTGTATCGCTCACCTGACAAAATGCTTCTATGCCATGCATGACCAAAAATGATGTTTTTATCAATGGGGTCTTATGATTACCTCTCCATTAGCATCCGTGTTTTTGTCTGATCCTATTGAAATGATCAATTTTTTGCAAAGGACTTTCTATACATTTATAAATTTGCTTGAATAGTTTCAAAGAAGATGATGAAAAGGGTGGTCTTCTATTACCAGGCTCCAATATTAAACTATGTTCTACACTGTACGCCATGTTTTTTTGTCAGACTGAAATGAAATGAGCCATTTTTGTAAAGTACCATCCGTGCATTATTCCTGTAAAGTTAAGTTGAATTTGCTTCAGCAGTTTAACAGAAGAAGATGAAAATTGGATTTTTCCGATAGGGTCCAATGTTAAACCTAAGTTCCGTGCTGGCGGCCATGTTTTAATCGGATCAGAAAGAAATAAGCAATCTGTGTTGAGGACCTTTAGTACATCATTCCTGTAAAGTTTTATTGCAGTTGATTTAGCTGTTTCAGAGGAGAAGATGAAAATGAGATTTTTCCCAAAGGGTCCAATGTTAATGGTGAATAAAAGGATATGGAGTAAATGCACATGAGACAAAGTCTCTACAAATACATGGTAAAAAACAAGCAAAGGAACACCGCTTTTATGTTTGTTCTTCATCTTGAAGTCACCATGAGGCCTTCAACAATGAGCTTTGCTCATACCTCATAGTAAGTTCAAGACGGCCCCTAGCACCGGTTTAAGCGGAATTCTTTGCTAATTGTCGAGCAACGCTACATCCATGTCTTTCTTGGTCATGGGTGCGGGATTGTCAACAAACATCAATTAAACTGGCAAAGTGCTCTTAAAATCACTGTCATCCTTTGCCCGACAAAAGCACTAGTGTCTTAAGCTAGTGGACAACTACAACATATAGACAAACACAGGGCACTCATCAAGTCGAATGTAAGAAATCTTGGCGTTATAAAATAGTGAGATGTGGGCACTCAAAACAGGTGGTCTGGATTACATTTCGAAAATTACCAAAATAATTGCCAAAATTTGAAAGTATCAATAGTATATCAATATGAGAAATTCTCTCACGCACAAGTACACCATAACTGAAAAATATAGAGAGCATACATCTCTCGCACGGGGAATCGTTTTACGGACTCCACACTGCAGGAGAGACAAACTCCAGTCGTAAATGGTGGTAAACCTACGTTTCATGCTGCCGGCTTTATTTTTTATCCGATCGGAACGAATTGAGCAATCTGTGTTGAAGGACCTTTAGTACACCATTCTTGTAAAGTTTGGATGGATTTGCTTTAATGGTTTCAGAGGAGAAGATGAAAATGTGATTTTCCTATAGGGTCCAGTGTTATATGTTATGTGCTGGCGGCCATGTTTTTTATCGGATTAGAACCAAATGAGCAAGCTTTGTTTAGAACCTTTAGTACACCATTCCTGTAAAGTTTGATTGAATTGGCTTCAGTGGTTTCAGAGGGGAAGATGAAAATGTGATTTTTCCCATATGGTCCAATGTTAAACCTAAGTTCCGTGCTGGCGGCCATGTTTTTTATCCGATCGGATCGCAATGAGCAATCTTTTTTAAAGGACCTTTTAAAGTTTGGTTGAATTTCCTTTAATGGTTTCAGAGAATATGAAAATGTGATAGGTTCCTATGTTAAATTATGTTCCGTACTCAGTCTGGCGGCTATGTTTTTTACCGGATCAGACCCAAATCAGCAATCTTTGTTAAGAACCTTTAGGACACCATTCCTGTAAAGTTTGGTAAAATTTGCTTCAGTGGTTTCAGAAGAGAAGGTAAAAATGTGATTTTCCCATAGGGTCCAATGTTAAACTGTTCTGTGTTGGCGGCCAGGTTTTTGTCAGATCGGAACGAAATGGGCAATGTTTTCAAAGGACCTCTCATACATTATTTCTGTGGTTTCAGAGGATAAGATAAAGTGTGAAAAGTTTAATGGACGGACGAACGGACCACGGACCCCAAGTGATGGCAATAGCTCACACTGACTCTTCCGCCGTGCGCGGTCCCGGCTGAAGAATAGGCCCGCAGCATCCTCTGAGCTTGGAGTATGAGCCAGAGGACCCCGAGGGAACCCCGGGATATAGAAATAGGACCCAGTATCTCCGGCTTGCGGGGTGTGACCCCTCCTAAACGGAGGCTGACCCCGAGGGTCCCGGGATATAGAAATTGGACCCATTCCGTGGTTGTGCGGGATTAATAAATACACAACCCATCTTTCGGATGGGATGTAAACTCAGGTCCACGTGTTGGAAGAAATGCCACGCTTCCTGCACGTTAAAGAACCCTTGTAGTAAGCTCTTTTTGGGGTGGTCCGTAGGTGATCGGCTACAAGGCTAAATTCCCCGCCCTTGACGATTTCACCCTACTTTTCCAGTGGCAGTCAGAATTTCCCGTCCCATGGCCATTTCCATACCCCAAAGTGATTATTTATCAACAAACTTGTTCTCGTCTTGATATAGCTGAAATATTGCTGAGTAGACGTTAAACAATATTCAATCAATCAATCAATCACACTGACTCTTTGGGTCAGGTGAGCTAAAAAATTTTAAGACTGGGGAAAATTCAAAGAAAAAGGGGCAAAAACTCCTTCTTATTCATCAGATTTTCTTCAAAATTGCAAATTCTATGTAATAAAATTTTAACAGTATCTTCTATTATATTCAAAATATAAGACGAAAAGAAACAAAAAAAAATTAAATAGGTAAATAAAAATAAGATAAAAAAGAAACAAAATTGCAGATTAGGTAGATCTCATCATGCTGATAATTGTCTTTGTTCTTTGGCAAGGTGAGCTGAAAATATACCTTTAAAGTAATCCCTGAATCGAAAAGGGGTTCCAATCAGGTTTTATAAAAGGGGATCCAGTCGCATTTTTTCTTCATTTTCTCATTTTTTGCCTTAATTTTGCACTAAATTTTCAGTTTTTTTTATAGGGGGGAACCCTCGGACCCTCCATTGAATCTGCCAATGTAAAGGTTCATTTCCTTCAAATTCGAATTTAAGTTTATTGGGTTGTGGCCATGTCTGAAAATATAATGAATTTTAAAAATTAAGGAAATGTACGTTTGTAATTTAAAAAAAAAAACTGCATTACTTTAAAATCGGAAACGGTCCATATATCCTTGAGTATTAACATTTTAAATCACGTGCTAACTGCAAGTTGTTGGTACCTGTCATTCATTTTAAAAATCATTAAGATATTTAATGCAATTCGCCTGTCCAAAAAGTATGCACTTAAATATTAAATGCATATTCAATACCAGGTTAATTTACCTGACAAATTATTACATCAAATCTACACACACAAAGTCGTCGCTGCGCTTTATATTTTTAAGACGGTACAATATTAGACAATAACCAGTTTAGAGCTTGCATGTGCAATAGATATTGTAGGAGGTATAATATTCCCAAATATTCACACAAAAATGTTATAAAATTACAATTACATGCCTCAAACTGCCATGCCAGGGAATTACACACGAAAACACAAATTATACAAATGTAAACAACGATAGAAACCCTGGATAGCAAGACTTGTTATCAGCACTAGCAAAAGCCAGCAGTAGGGTTAAAACGGTTTATGGGTATCCAAACCTCCTCTTTATGTGTCCCGTTCCTCTATTGTATAATTAACGTACGAAAAAAAGTAATACAAGTAGACTACTAACTCCAAGAACACAACCTTGAAAGGAAAGAAAATTACAATACGTGATTTTCAAAGATAGGTCAAGGGGTGCTCGTGGCTAGCTCAAGGAGCCTAGTCTGTTGGTAAAACATTGTCGCACTACGGAAGATGAATCAAACTCAGACTTTCCCGAAGGGTTTGTTAAAAAATCATCATATATTTCAGTGAGAGGCCAGTTTGTGTGTAACATTTTCAGGTCACTAGATCTAAAAGCTAATTTTACGGATGAAAGCAGAAAATCTTATATGTATTCCCTATTACGTGAAGAATGTAAGTTTCGTCCCAGCTTTTCTAGATTATTTTTATCAGTTTCTTGCATTTTTAACAATATTTCCTTTAAAACGAAGATTAAAATGTCTTTAGCTGTTTGCGAGTAAAACCATACATTTAGATGTCAAATGTTCATATCTATTATAAAACTTCTTAAATGTGTTCAATAATAAGCAATGAGGGGATATGGAGTAAAAGCAAATGAGACATCTCCACAAATACGTGGGAAAACAAGCAATGGGACAACGCTTTTATTGTTGTTCTTCATCTTGAAGTCACCACAAGGCCTTCAATAATGAGCTATGCTCATACCTCTCAGTAAGTTCAACAACTTATGTAATATGTAACCCTGTTGTAAAAGTTTGGCTGTGATAGTAATGTTACGTTCATTTAAATCATCAAGAGTGAAAAAACGCGTGGGAACCTTGTACTGTAAAGCAAAGCTTAAATTTCTGTTTCCTGATAATAATAATAAATTTATTGCAAGCAGAAATCCATTTCAGAGTTAAGCAACACAAAAGTACAAAACGAAAACATACAAATAAACATAAACAAATTAACAGGTACTTAACAATGATTGTATTAGATCCTGCCAATATGAAAGTCATATTCGCGCTTTTAGAGATTGTTTTTTTTAATTTTAAAGCATCAGACACAAAATTTTAGAACTAGGATTGAGTATTATTTTTAACTTGTTTATAGATGATAAATGAAAGGATATGGAGTAAATGTACATGAGACAAAGTCACTTCAAATGCATGGTAAAAACAAGCAAAGCAACAACGCTTTTATTGTTGTTCTTCATCTTGAAGTCACCATGAGGCCTTTAATAATGAGCTTTCCTCATACCTCATAGCAAGTTCAAGATGGCCCGTAGCACCGGTTTGAGCGCTGATTCTTTGCTAAATGTCGACCAACGCTACATCCATATCTTTGCCGGTCTGTTTATAGTGTTATTGAACAAATTGGGGATATATATTCGTTATCTAGTTAAAACGTCATGGAATTTACTTGTGCCATATGGAAATTTATTGGACGCTTAATTACATACAGTATGCCAGAAAGTGCTAAAACTCCAGGATTGTCTGGGAATTTTCTGTTGAAGGAGCTGTTGATATTGAGAAAAAAGAAAAATCATTGTTTAGATGCAAGCATTTAAGATGAAGGTCAAGTATTGTACATAGTAAACAGTTAGATTATTAATAAAACATGTTTCTTTAAATAATTAATTAACAATTAAGGGATATGGAGTAGCCCGGTATTTTATGGTACCGCGGTAGTTAACAGTTTTTCTATTCTTAATTAGTTATCAATACATATCTGAATTAAACTATTCTTGAAATGAATATAACAAAATGTTTTATGAAAGCCCAGCAATTATTCCAAAAATCTCATTTGATGAATCGTCCATTTTTTTTTGTCTACAAGGGAAAAAACTATGGTACTGCGGTATTTCCTTAAACTAATGTATGGTGTACAATTCGCAACAAAAATCAATGAACTGATGAATAAAGCAATACGGATAACCGTCAAACATTTTAATCAAAAAATTCTTCTGCAACGGTAGAACAAGGAAATTTTAAATGAAGCTAACATATTAACACTCTCTTTAAGTTGATAAGATATTTAAGTTGGGGTGGTTTTCACAGTGTAAACACGGACTGAAGAACAGTAAGTCAGATGTGTCCAGTGATTAAAGATGTCACACTGCCCCATTTTGTTAGTACCAAGCTCACACATCCCCTGAGTTCCCTAGGTTGCCACTGGCCACATACACAGCATAAATAATCTTTGCCAAATCATCTATACACTTACTATCATTATCATCATCATCATCATCATTATCATCATCATCTACATTTAAGTCAATTGGACCACCCTTTTTGATATACCTGAAACTCCTGACTTCTCTTGATCAGATACTACCTTTACTATTGACCTTTTTATTCTTTTCAGAAGATTAAGATTTACTGCATATTTTCTGAGAAATTGTTGTATCCTTTGTGTTGCTGTTTTTCATGCTAGAGGTTTTGAGTATAGTTCTCCTTCTTGTGCAAGTTTCCTGCTAGATATGGTGGTACAAACTTTTTCTTTGGTTTCTTTATGACTGATGTTATTGTACGCTAGTTGAAACCAGTTGAAAATGGCCATCAGCAAACAATTTTCGACATCAGTTTTGAAGTTGTTACATCAATACCTATATGGAAACCAAATTTCATTGAAATCGGACATTTTCTCGCCTTTTTTGGCAGCCATTTGAAAATAGCAGTCAACAAACAATTTTCAACACCGGTTTTGAAGTAGCGACATCAATATCCACTGAATACTAAATTTTATTGAAATCGGGCAATATTTAATTTTTCTCGTCTCTTTTGGCGGCCATTTTGAAAATCGACGTCAATGAAAAATTTTTAACATTGGGTTGAAGTTGCGATATCAATAGGAAAAAGAAGGGAACGGGGAATGTGTCAAAGAGACAACGACCAAAAGGGGAGTAATAACAACTCAAAGTCACCATAAGATCTTCAATGAACGGTGAGTAAACCCCACACCCAACGGCAGGTCGAAGTTGGCCCCTAAATAAAGAGTAATCAAGTTCAGCGAAATAAACATCATCCTTGACTCCCATAGACATAAAGTGAACTAACTAGACAACAGACAAGACACACAAAGGCTTAATAAATTTTCTAAGGACAGTCGCAAACCTGCTGCAGCGGGGTTAAACTAGTTTTATTGGGCCCAAACCTTCCCCTATAGCCAATGTGATAAATCAAAAAACAATCGTAACAACAGTAAAATTCAGTTGACAACAGGATTGTGTCAATTGTGAATAATGAAACCGACAGAACTAAATATACGGACATAAACATGAAATCACAAGAGACTACTAGCAGTTAATTGACATGCCAGCTCCAGACCCATTACCAACTGACAAATTAAGTTATGTACCCTCAGTATACAGCTTCCATTAAGATCCCTTCCTGTGAGGAGTTTAGCATAATGATTTCATGTATATACCGGAATACATAACCCGTGTCCATGCAATACTGATTTTAGAAATTTAGAATGTGTTTGGTGCAAAGACCCTATAAAAAATCAATGTTAATACCAAAGAAGGCAATACCTATTTGGAAACCAAGTTTCATTGAAATAGGACAATATTGAATTTTCCCGCCTTTATGGCGGCCATTTTGAAAATGGCGGTCAACGAACCAACACCAAATATGAAGTCGCAACATCAATATCTTTTTGGAAACAAAATTTTATAGAAAAACGGACGGTGTTGAATTTTCCCGCCTTTTTTTTTGGCGGCCATTTTGAAAATGGTGGTCAACGAACAATTGTCAAAACCAGTTTTAAAGTCACTACACCATGGCAAACATTTTATCAATTTACACTTAACCTTCATTTTCTATAGTTTTGGAAATAAAAGACAAATAATATGAAAATTTTGAAAATTCTGTGAAAAAAGGGCAATAACTCCTACAAGGGTTTTGGATTTTCAGGTCGGGTAGATCTTGATATGCTGACCATTTTTGCAATTACACTTGACATCTTTCTGTTACACTTTTGGAAATAAAAAAATTAAAAATGCACAAATTTGAAAATTTCACCGAAAAAGGGCTATATCTCCAAGATGGGTTTCAGATTTCTCCAAAACTGCACGGTAGGTAGATCTGATATTTAAACCCTCTGTCAGGTTTTGATATCTGTAACGGTTTTAAAGTTATTGGCCAAAAAATGCAATTTACCCCTTTTTCTATTTTCAGCATCGGCGGCCATGTTGTTTGACCTGCCGCCTAATCAAACACAATTATGAAAAAGCCATACTCTGGTGATGATTCAGGCATAGTTTGGTTACATTTGGCCCAGTGGTTACAGAGGAGAAGATTTTTGAAATTGTTGGCAGACAGACGGACGGACGGACGACGGACGCATAGTGATGGCAAAATCTCACATGGCCTTTTAGACTAGGTGAGCTACAAACGGATTGATGACCTATGCTCCGATGTATCTTTCTCTAATGGAGTTGCTGAAGTCTGGAGTTGGAGTCTTTCTGAAGGCTGATATTTAGTTTTCTGCACACATAGCTCTAATGTTTGGTTTGTTAGCCGGGCAACTTGATATTTTTTTATGTGTATTCCTGGATTTTTTCTGTAGTTACATTTGGCATTTTTTGTTGTTCATAGATTTTAACGGACCAAATACACTTGCATCCAAAGGCTGTGTCAGGTGACTAGCATGTGGAGGTAGAACAAATAGTATTATATTTCTCTGTTTTGCCCATTCTGTTAATGTGAGACTTGTGGCCATCATACAGCAGTAATGTGGGTGGCTGATCTATACACTACAGTGAGCTAGAAAATGTGTCATTACATATTTGTTGAAGTTCTGTCTGTGTATTTGACCAACCAGAATCTGACATTTCCCCTGAGGACTTGGGGATACGCCCATCTAAAAACTCTGGGTTCCACCTTTTCCCATGAAAAATATAGTATGGTGGTATGTATTTGCCTACTGCATTTCCCCTGCTATAACTGTAACCGTGTATAAACGTGTTGATGATATTGCCTGAGGTTTTGTGTCCCTGTTGCAAACTATTTTCGGAGGGTTGTCTTCTTTGTTGATTTCGGTTTCATCAATGTTGAAAATGCGTTCCGGGTGGTCATTTCGGTTGTTCTGGGTCACAATTGCTGATAGTTCTGCAAAAAGTTTGGCTTAAGTTTCCCTTGAGGGTGCTTGTGCTTTAGCAATTGAAAGTTTTTGTGGTTTTAGAACTGATAGTTCTGGAAATCTCTTCAAGAATCCATAAATCCAACAGTTGCTTAAAAAATGTTCAGATTTGATATCTTTCCCTAGAGATTGTGCATACTATCTTGCCATATTTTGTATTTTAATTTTATTGTATCCGTACCCTATGCTGGCCATATAGGAAACATGATTTACATGATTTGTTCTCCATCAGTCTTTATACACATTTCGGTATAAGGATTTCCAATATTTTGGTTTTATCTGCACTGAAGAGAATAAGTTGTCGAAATGCGCATATGCAGATTCCAAATTAACGGCAACTTCGGTATTATGATCCTTATTTACAAGCTGTTTCTCCTCAGGAGAAGAAAATATGCTGTTAAACCCATTTACTGGTTCCATATCAGTTTCTCTTTTGTTCTGTCTCTTAATGTTGAGCCTGGAACTGCATATAATCTTGCGGCTTTGTACACCGACATTTTCTTTGTTGTTGCATCAGATGTTCTTTTAGGGTTGGCCCTGTCATACTGATTTGTTTTTCTTTTTTACAGCTGTATCCTGAAATATATTGATTGATTGATGTTTTACGCCAACTTCAGCAATATTTCAGCTATATTGTGGCGAGAACTGTTAAGTGAATTGATTGATTGATTGATTGGTTGATATTTTACGCCAACTTCAGCAATATTTCAGCTATATTGTGGCGAGAACTGTTAAGTAAGTTGAACAATTATAATAAATATGTAAAATATCAATATAAAACCATTAAAGCTTTATACAAGTAAAATAAGAGTGCAAAATATAAAAACATTACAAGTGAAAATGTCAATTAAACTGTAACAATATTAGAACTTCAAGATAAATCCATTTAAATCTTACTAGATAAATTGATTGCTTAAAAAAACGATTGTGTCGCCAGCGACATTTGTAAATAGGTTTTAAGACGATCAGCAGAATAAAAATCACACTGATATCGGCAACATCTACACATTCAATTAAAACGTGTTGGATTGTATACGGACAATTGCATGCAATACATTCAGGTCAGTCATCACTGTTTAGGATAAAACTATATGTTGTTCTAGTGTGTCCAATACGACATCGGGTCAACACTACCTGTGTCCTACGGTTTTTTCCACAGAAACCGATTTGTTTACCGACGCCTGACTGTATTCCATGCAGTTTATTATTTATTTGCAGATCCCATTTGGCCTGCCTTAATATTTAAAATGTATTTAACGATTAAAGGCTTCATGTCAGTGTACGGTACTGGACAATCCGCCATCTCGTCATCTAGAGCATTTTTGGCTTCCTGGTCAGCAACTGTATTCCATAGATCCCCACATGACTATGGATCCAAACATAAATGACTTCTTTGCCTAATTCTAGAAGTGACTTGTAGAATTCGGCGATTTTCAAAATAATTGGGTGTTTTGTTTTTCGACTTTCAATTGCCAATAGGCATGAAAGTGAATCGGAACAGACCATGAACTTATTTCTTGGCGGTAAAGCTACAAATTTAAGTGCTGAGTAAAAGCGTTGCTTCAGCAGTAAATATTGAACTAGAGGGTGGTAGACGGAGAGATGATGTACGATCTCCAAAAACCGGCTGCAGAAGCCACTTTGTCTCAATCCTTAGAGCCAATTGTGTGAATTTGCAAATGGTGAATAAAAGGATATGGAGTAAATGCACATGAGACAAAATCTCTACAAATACATGGTAAAAAACAAGCAAAGGAACAACGCTTTTATTGTTGTTCTTCATCTTGAAGTCACCATGAGGCCTTGAACAATGAGCTTTGCTCATACCTCATTGCAAGTATTCAGGATGTTCAGATTTAATTCTTGCAAAGTCCTGATGGATAACCAGAGGATTGGTATCAACCTTTTTTTTTTATTTGCGTAGTTCAAAATTAAATGTTGGTTTTGGGTTCATCCATGGAGGTTTTTTGGGAGTTTCTATAGTAGTTATTTCACCTAAATTTATATTAGCAGATTCAATGTGTGGTTTGATACGAAGACCAAACGGTTTTTCATTGTCAGCTTTGTAAAGAGGTTTGAAAACACAGTTGCGAGTAGGATTGGAAGGATACGCTTTAAGCATTGTTGCATATTGTAAACCATGTTTCACTCGTCTGTCTTCTAAAGATGGTTCATTAGCTACAACATAGGGACTCTCCATACTAGAAGTCCTGAATGCATCCAATGAAAGACGCAAGCTTTGGTGATGAATGGTATCTAATAATTTAATATATGATTTACGGACAGAACCGTATATAAAACATCCATAATCTGACTTTGATCGAATCAACGATCGATATAAATTTAATAAAACAGTGCTATACGCACCCCAGTCAGGACTCGACACAACTTTTAAAAATAACTAATGCTTTGAGCGATTCGTTTTTCAGCATTTTGACATGGGGAAGAAATGAAAGTTTACAATAAAAAAATAAACTTAGGAACTTGGTCTATTTTACCATAGTAATAGGGCAATTGTACAGTTTAAGATCTGGATCTGGGTGCACTTTCCGTTTACAACAGAAATGCACTCCAACTGTTTTAAAGCTAAAAAATTTAAAACCGTTTTCAACAGCTCATTTTTCAATTCTGTTTAAGCTCAGTTGCATTTGACTTTCTATATAATTTATGTTTTTACTCCTGAAAATATAAATAAATGGTATTTTATTCTAGTGAAGAAAGAAATGTATAAGGCAGGGACAAAATGATTTTAAGGGGGCCGGAATTTTCACACGAGCCAGATTTATTTTATACAATATACACTATGCTAGGAAAATTTGTAGAGCAAGGTTTTTTCCCTACTGGACATAATTGGGGCCAGAATTTTTTTCAGCCATAATGCTGGTAAGATTTTTTTGCAAAAATCAGGCAAGCTTTTTTTCTAGAAAATCCCAGGCCCCCTTTTAAAATCAAATGGTCTGTTGCTGATCATGAAATATATTATACATACATTGTACCAAAAAATATATATAAACTTGTATTAAGATCAATAACAACCACATTTGGTCTTTTAATTGAAAATTTTAACTAATATATCCTTCAGAATATTTTCAATGTAAATCACTGTTCATTTTATTTTATTTTATTATTTTTTTTTTGTTCTGTTTTTGTTTTGTTTTGTCTTGTTTTTTTTGTGTGTGTGTGTGTCACAAAAAATTGTTCTATTTGTGTAAAGTTGTTTACTCTTTTCATTATTTTATCTGATTTTTTTCAATGATCATAAACGTGTAAAACGTAAGAAAAATCATTAGCTATTTTTGTCTCAAACGGCTTTCCATTTTTTTTTCCCGCCGGCGAGGAGTTATCTATATATATATATGACTTCCATTCAGCCTCATTTTTGATCTTAACAAACAGACGACAGCTTCGGGGTGCCTGAAATGAACAAACATTAAATATAATTTGGTATTGTAAGAGTTATGCAGTGTTCTTTTTTTATTGTAACATTATTCTGACATAAGCTCAAAGCATTACAATCAAAAAAATGTCCGTTTCCTCGCCGACTAAAAACGTTAATAAATATATGTTATGACGCATCCGCTACTACAGACACTGTATAACTTTAACCCGATGTTGGTCTCTAGTATCTTCACTGGCATTTTCGCCTTGGGTCGTTGGTGAAGAAGGTTATCTGTAACCCGACAGTTCTATTCTAAGGTAATTCTCTTGCTTTTCTATTCGATGACATTTTGGGAAAATGAATTTAATTGGCACGCCGTAGTGAATATCTGTGCAAAATAAGTTGTAGAGCGGTCAGAGATACTGGTATCCTTTTTTAAAATCTATAGTTTTACATGGTACCTATTCAAATCGTTTTTACTTGGTGCTCGCACAGTACGTTTTCGTTAGCAATCCGTTTTATTCGGTACTTGTCTGGTATGTTACCGTTATAAATTCGTTACTTTCGGTGCTCGTCCGGTAGATTTCCTGTGTCAGTTCCGTGCTATTTCGGTTAATTCGGTGCCAGGACTGTACTTACTGTATACTTCCGGTTTTTGTGCGTTTTCATTGTAATTCGTGAACGAACAAAAACGTTTCCACCGTACAAAAATGGTTTTCATCCGTTCCTCATACATTCGTGTTATACGGTGTAGTGTAAGAACGGATTTAACAACATAAACAATTTTTGTAATCAGCCAATAATGACATGATGCAGGTCACACATGTAGTTTGTAAAACAAGCTTCACAAAGAAATCGTTAATAAATTTTATTATTTCAAAAACAAATGTAGCGTTTACAAGACAAAAGCTCAACTCCAAGCGGTGAAGTACATCAGCAGCTAATGTAGCGTTTAAACAAACTTTTAGAACACTGACTTGTGTTTGTCAGAAACAAATACATTAAACGCATACACGTGTAATAGTTTGTATCGTTTGTGTTAGAATAAATTTGCACGTTGGTATTGATCTCACCAGAACAAAGGCAAAGTGAGCGTTTGCCATCAATTTGCGTCGTCGTCCGTTTGCATTTACAAAGAAAAACTAGATGCATTGTGAGCACAGCTTACAAATGAACATCCCCTCACTTCCATTCCAGATATCAGAGATATACACCTTCGTGATATATAACAAATGTGAATATAAATATATCATTTCAGAATAAGGAAAATGTTTTTTGTTAGAATATCAATTATAATTCTATTAAGATTAGTGAGGACAGCTGTCACGCGATCAAACGATAAAAATGGCGGGAACAAATTTAAAATGTTCAGAATGGAATGAAATTTGACAGGAATGTTACTAAGCATGTGTAGAAACAAGTTTTGGTATTAAAAACATCAAAATGGCCATCTTTGCTATGGGAACAGAAAATGGCTGGAAATTTTCAAATTGCTCCAATTTGAATGAAATTTGACTGGAAGGTTACTTAACATGTGTAAAACGAGTTTCGGTCTTTAAAATATCAAAATGGCGACCGTTGCCATGGAAACAGCAAAATTTGAAAATGCTTCGATACTGATGTAAAGGGAGATAATCTTGAAAAAAGGTGAGAAAAAGGAAAATAATAATAAAATAACACAGTAAAAGTGCTGAAAAGGGGAAAATAACTTTGATAAATGAAATAAGGTAGAGAGATAGATGGGAAAAAGTAAATACTGTACACAAAGGGATAAGAAAAGGGGAAATAATGATAGAATAAAACTTGAAAAATGTGGGATGAGGGAAATTACCCTTGAACAACAAAAGCAGTCTCCCCCTTCTAAACAATTAACGCAGACAAGATAGAAATACTCCCAGAACAAGCCACTGCTGATTTCTGTTTGATAAAGATCACTGCCTAGAAGATTTGATTAAGAAAATATGAGAGATATCAACTCCTTCATATAGTCAACGCCATTAAAAATATATCTATATATAGCATATTAGGCATTTCCGGTCCAAATAGCGACCAACAGGAAATCAAACTACTTCCGGTCCCGCATGCAAGCTCCTTTATCTTTCTATTTTACTCTTGCGGGGTCACATGACGATCAATCATACAATATATCACAAAATAAGAATTTGTAGATGACAACCATTTTGCATTATCAGTAGGCAAGAAAGTATCTACTTCCGATTTGACATGTGTTAACCTAAAACTTCCTGTTCTAGTCAAGTGAAGACTGTATACAGTCACATGACTATGGTAGTTTGGTTTTGGTGCTACATGCAAAGCCGGTGACATTACTTCCGGTTTTTGTTCTAGTGAAGGCAAAATGTTTTGACGGGAGGAAGGCAATGTTGTCAAATTTTAATGCTTGTAGGTTTCTTAAAAGCCTGGTTTGCTATACTTATTTCTTATTACATAATTCTTGTGATTTCAAACAATATATGCAATGAAAAAAATCAAATTTTAAATGAAACAATTTTTTTTCATGGCACGAAATATGGTCCGGCAATGGCCAAAAAGGCGCAAAAACATCGCAAGGTAATGAAGTAATTATGAAGAAAACAGTATTGTGGTAATGTTGAAGCTACCAGGTGGCGAGATCGAAGTCTATTCTATGTTATCACAAATTCAATAGTCACAGCTTATACCATTTATAATTATTTTCCCGTACTTACAACATGCACATTACAGTCTGCCCTAATATATCGTTGTTGTTAATACTCATAAACATCAAGGGGTAGATAACTCTTGCCCTATATATTTCGAGAAAAGGCCTGGTAAGAGGGTTTGAAAATTTCACATAACAGTCAACTACCATAGTACTACAATATTTCCAAAACAAAGAAACTAATTAATAATTTTTTTTCCTTGTATGGTGCCGCCGTGCGCGGTCCCGGCTGAAGAATAGGCCCGCAGCATCCTCTGAGCTTGGAGTATGAGCCATCCTAACAGAGGACCCAGAGGGAACCCCGGGATATAGAAATAGGACCCAGTATCTCCGGCTTGCGGGGTGTGACCCCTCCTAAACGGAGGCTGACCCCGAGGGTCCCGGGATATAGAAATAGGACCCATTCCGTGGTTGTGCGGGATTAATAAATACACAACCCATCTTTCGGATGGGATGTAAACTCAGGTCCACGTGTCGGAAGAAATGCCACGCTTCCTGCACGTTAAAGAACCCTTGTAGCAAGCTCTTTTTGGGGTGGTCCGTAGGTGATCGGCTACAAGGCTAAATTCCCCGCCCTTGACGATTTCACCCTACTTTTCCAGTGGCAGTCAGAATTTCCCGTCCCATGGCCATTTCCATACCCCAAAGTGATTATTTATCAACAAACTTGTTCTCGTCTTGATATAGCTGAAATATTGCTGAGTAGACGTTAAACAATATTCAATCAATCAATCAATCCTTGTATGGTGTCCTCATTAACCTTAAACTTTAACTTGATTTGTAATAGATTTTGTAAAGTAACAAGAAAAGTTGTATTAAAACGGAAACTTTTTTAATTACTGTGAAAGCAAGAACTGATAACTAATATTAATTTCATTAACATCGATGAAAAACTGAGGTTTTCCAGTGAATTTAATCCCAGAGGTCACTCACAAGTAAATAAATCTCCAAAAACAAAGTCTCTTACACTTTCTCATTGAATATATTAATTTCATTTATGAAGTAAACAGTTCAACTTCACTTCTGAAATTTAACTACTTCAACTCTATAACACATAAATAATTCACTTGTGAATTAATTTGTCGTTCAGCCACTTGTTGTAGATTTACGGAATTTGAATTTCAGGATTACTTACAGTATAAATGACAATCATGCTATGGATGTTAACAAGAATTTACCTCAAAACATATGCGCCCACCAAATGATCTTCTTTCAAAACGTTTTGTCTTCCGTACATACCTAAGTCCCAAGTCAAAACCCAAAAGAAAGACAAATCCCCTTCAAAGTACATCTACCATCCCAGACAATATTTATCATGCTGTCCATATTTCTTTTTCAGAAAAATATGGTATACCGACACTATCAAAAAAAAAGCAGCTGTAAGTTCCCATTAAGCCCTTTCAGAGTGCAAAACCATAGTGGAGAAAGTAGGGACACAGAATATAAATGTAGATCCAGACAAACAAGCTAAAGCAGAGATTTATCTTCATACGGACACCAATCTCATTTTTCTTCAAGGTCTCGAGACAGATCTGAGGCATGATTTGTAGAAACCATGCAAGATAGATCAAGACCAACATAAAAGGGAAAGAGACCACAACGGAGTGGTGAGAGGCAAACAAAAACTTCAACCTCCAAAAGAAAAAACTATACATGAACAAGCGAATTTTGTTTCTGCATAAATGTAAGGAAGGGAAGTCGTGTGGAAGAGGTGGACCTGGGTGTACTTATGTTTTTTGAATTAAATGAAATAATACATTATACTAATTATACAGGAAAAACACAGTTTTGATTGTCTTTTAAAATTGTTTACCCATGCATCAATTTTTGATAGAAAAATTACTTATTATTTAATATAGTTACCTAAAAATATTTTGATCTAAAGTGTATCAAAACTAATAAAATTTGAGATTAAATCAAGCTAAGAGATAATCCACAAACATTTTTATGTCTATTAAGTCTAAACATGGTTGAGCTATTTGGGACGATAATCTCATTATCTGTACTTTCGGTGATTTTTATTGCACATTATATGACTTTGGGTCAAATTTCATATGTCTTGCAATAGTAAAAGGCTTTACTTTGTTTTTAATTTCTCATCTTTGGCAATTTTTTGGTCTTAAGTTATTTATCTACTGATCAGTTCAGCTCAAATTTTGAAGTTGTATTCATTAAGCGATATGAAATTATTATTTTTCCGATTGATTGACTAGTTTAGAGTTTAACGTCCAGTGAGCAATACGAGGGTTCAGAGCAGAAAGGTCCTATGTGCCTGTATAATCTATATACACATAGAACCTTTCTGCTCTGAACCCTCGAATAGTTCTGCTATATCAGGAGGAGGCAAAATGATCAAATAAAAAAATATTCGTAAAAGAAGAAAGAAACGTGGAAGGGATAACCGGGGCAACATGTTTTAATTACCACCTCAATAGAGGAGGAATAGGTAGGGGAAGGAAATTGAACCTTCTATACCACCCCCAGTAAGTCTGTTCTGAGAAAAATAAAAAAGGGACCTTTTAACTGCATGAACGTTACATTTTTATACGACCCCCAGAGAGTATGCTCTCCTAAGAGAAAAAAAGATGTTTAAAATCCACAAAGCGTGATTTATTTAACAGAACATCTGTGTTTCAGATCCTTTCCATCACTAAGGGTTGTTATATATGGACTTAGTTATGCAAATCGATATAGTGACTACACTATGACTAACAAAATCATCACACAAGTATAGATCAAAGACAACTTTGACCAAATCATAAAGTCCGGCACATGAATCGGTTTTTTGGGGCTTATATGCCACAAAGCATCCAGGCACATCCCTAGTTGATAGTCTTTGCGGTGTAGTCAGGTCATAATGCGGTAATCCTGACCTCCAACCTTGTAGCAAAATGTTTGGAGAAATGTCACACTCTATGCAGTATAAAGACCCCTTCTGTACTTCTTTTAAGAAGTGCAGACGCACTGGGTGACGTATGGAAGGCTAAATTTCTGCCCCAGCCACTCCTCCCTGAAACTTGTCCCGGTTGTCCCTTCCATTTTGTTTTCTTTCTTCTTTCATTTACATTTTCATTGATTGATTAATTATTGCCCACTGGACGTTGAATTCTAACTAATCAATCAAGCAACCAATTCGTAAAGAGTTTAAGAATTTTTATAAGGCCCAGTTTCTATCCCACTTCAAGATGTAGCGAGGAAAGTCAGATTTTTTATAGGTCAACTTCTCGTTTGCAAGATACATTTACGTTGCATTGTAAAAACGCATGCCGTGTAGTCAATTTTCACATAGGTCTCTTAAGTTATGACAGTGTTTGCTCTTCTGATGTATGCATAATTGGGAGTTTTGCTATAGAAATCGTGCGGGCAAAAGTGATGTAGAATACAGACGTTAAAAAATAATGAGAATAAGAGCAAAAATAACATAAACATTCTTCTTCACAAGAACATTATTGTTAGAGGCTATTTCATTTGTTTCTTCAGACACGCAAATAGTACATTGCAGACCAACTCATACTGTTGTCAATACATATATGTGATAAACATCAGACATAAAGCGTTTTAACAGACAAAACAAATTTTCGTGTGTGCCATGCATGTATTTCAGAATGAGAATGAACTTCAAATTCATTATCATTGATAGACATGATAGATACAGTGTATATATGTGATATATGATATATTTTCATTCCTGGATAGACTCACTGATTGTGTGACGGGTGCTGCTAACAGAAGAGGACATGCTTACCCTTCCGGAGCAGCTGATGTTTCCTTCAGTGTCACTGTGCTTGCTTTTGGTTTTGAATGTTGTGTTTTATCATTCGTTTTGTATCTGTCTATTGTTACTGTTTTTTCTGTGTTCTCTTTTTGGTTATGATTTAAGGCTTCGATTTTTGTAATTACGAATCCTTTGTTCCTTCACGTATGTTTTGCTGTTGTTCAATACACTTTAATTGTTCAGAAATACAGGTTAATTTGTTAATTATTCTTTCTTTCTTCAAACAAACTAGAACAACTAAGAATTATATACTCTATTCAGGCACGATTTATACCAACATTACTTCAAGTACTCAGTAATGATCAGTCTTGGATAAACAAACGACTGTTATTGGTTCTTATCGTGAGTGTTTTCATTTGTGTTTATTAATATGTGCTGTTTGGTGTATTGTGGCTTTGTATTAAATTCCAGTCATCGTAGGTGTTATCGGTTGTCTATTTTTTATTGGCAATAGATATACCAGAGCAAATATAATTTAGGGACCGACCATTTAACTTGAAGGGGGGGGGG
>MJUU01000421.1:56318-67502 GCA_002080025.1 Modiolus philippinarum | reverse complement strand
CCAGGCATTAGTGCATGCTGATATTGATCTGTATAAGCAGACATCACACAGCCATAGCTGGACAGATATGACCAAAATAAATTATATTGCCTTCAATGCAGATAGATTATTGCTTACTTGAAGGGTCCATTTTATTGGAGAATGCATTCCGAGAGCAGAAGCTGAGGGAACAAAAATGAATTCGGCTACACAGACAGTAGGAATTACTAAATAAGATGACCAAAGAAGAGTTTCCCAAATGGAAAGTGTGTCTTCAAAATTTGAATTTGCACGATTTTTGTAAATCGGTTCTCACTTACTTTGTAAGCTTTGTCCTCTATTTCAAAATTTATTGAAAATTTTAAGGCATTGTGAATAACTTTGAATTTGCTTTTTACAGTAATTTTAAAGTAATCACTCCGACCAGAATTACTAGAAGAAGAAGAATAATAGTAAGAAGTATAATGAGATTTGAATTGGAAGCATTAGCCGATGTCACCCAAGACAACCAATCCAATCCTCCCATCTTCTTAACAACCTCTTTCAGCACATATACTAAGTACTATATTTAACAATAGTATACTTTAATTCCGTCAGAACATGTACTTATTTAACTGATGGTTTACTGAATAACGTACAGTGCTGAAAAACTAAAAGTGTGATGCTGTAATTGTGTCACCCAAGAAGAAGTCAGGGAAGTTGAAGTTTCTACGACTATTCTTATTATTGTCACCAAAACAATTAATCGGCATAGAGGGAGGACGAAGAAACGGATTTATTTTTGGTAATAGAGATATCTCCTGAATACGTTTTCTCTTATCATCTTCTTTGCTTTTTTACTGAGGAGCAATAGTAAAAGTTTAATACTGAAAGGTCATTTTCTTCAACTAAATTAAGACTTCATTAACAACAGAATATATATGAGATATTTTAATTTTTGATTTTCACTAACTAAAGGGGATTATTATGCCACTCACTATTTTTATATCAATCATAATAACAATTGATCAAAGGGAATATCATACAATAGACATATATACATACATACATACATATATACAAACATACAAATAAACGTACATACATACATACATACATACATACATATCACATTATATATCTATCCACATATACAAACATATATACATAGATACACATGCAAACAAACATAAAAATACATACATACATGTGGAATAGATGCGTATGTTCTAGTTGAGATGTACGTGTGTTATCACAAATATACAAATGTGTATATGCATATGCACGTGTAAACACTTGCATTAGCTACATATATACATACATACACACATACATACATACATACATACAAACATGCGTACGTAATTACAAAATTCCATACATACATGCATACAAGCATACATACATACATACATACATACATATACATAATATTTTTTCATATATCCATAAACATATACATACATACATACATAATACATACAATACAATACATACATAAATACATTCATACATACATACATACATACAAACATTCATACATACATACATGCATAAATCCATACTTACAATCTTACATATCTACTTATCTACATACATACATACATACATACATACATACTTACAATCTTAAATACCTACCAACCTACATGGATACATACATCCATTCATTCATTCATACATACATACATACATACATACATACATTTTTATTATATATTTATCAAAATAGACATACATAGATGAATACATAAATAAAAACATACAAGGACACGTATATACATACATACATACATACATACAAAATATATACATACAAACATACATTCATGCATACATACGTACCTACCTATCTACCTACCTTCATACATACAAACAGTCATACACACATACATGCAGAAACAGATGCATATGTTCTAGTGGAGATGTATGTGTGTTATCACAAATATACAAATGTGTATATGCATATGCATGAGTAACACTCGTATTAACCAGAAAATGCATGTATGCACACACACATAAATACATACTTACATACATCCATACATGCATTCAAACATACATCCATGCATAAATACAAAGATAAATGCTGCATACATAATAAAATACTAACAAACATACATACATACATGCTTACATACAGACATTCATACATACCTACATACATACATACATACAGACATATCATATTGTTTCATATATTTATCAAAATATACATACATACATACATTCATACATATAAACATGCATACATACATATATACATATTATATAATATATCCATCGAAATAGACATACAATTATACATACATACATATATGCACACATAAATACATATACACATTTATAAATACATACTAAGACACAACCATGCATTCATGCATACAAACATGCATACATACATATATACATATTATATAATATATCCATCGTCATAGACATACATACATACATACATATATACATTCATACAAATACACATACATACATAAATACATATATATATATATATATATATATTCATACATACATACATATTACATCATATATCCATCCAAATATGCAAACATATATACATATATACATACATGCATACATACATAAAAACATACATATGTTCTAGTACAAATGTATGTTTTTTTCATTAGCCCCACAAATGCATGTGTGCATACATACATACAAATAAACATACTTTCAGACATGCATACATACATACATATCTACCAACATACATACATACATACTACATACATACATAATACACACATACATGTGGAACAGATGAGTATGTTCTAGTGGAGATGTATGTGTGTTATCACAAAAATACAAATGTGTTTATGCATATGCGCGTGTAAACACTTGTATTAGCCACACTGCCACACAAATGCATGTGCAAATACATACAAACATACATACAAACATACATATAAACATACATAAAAACATGCAAACTTAATTACAAGCTTACATACATGCACACATATACATCATATTTTTTCATACATCTATAAAAAAATATATACATAAATACATACATACATACATAAAATACAATATATACATACATAAAATACAATATATACATAAATACATGCATACGTACATACATGTATACAAAAATACACACATTCATACATGCACACTTACAATCTTACATACCAACATACCTACATAAATTCATACATATATACATACATGCATACATACATACATCCTTACAATCTTATATACCTTCCTACCTACATAGATACGTACATGCAAACATACATACATACACACATACATACATACATACATACATAATGTATTATATATCCATTAATATACAAACATACAAATACACATATAAACATACCTGCATATATATTATATCATATATCTGTCCACACGTAAATACATTCATACATAAATACATACATGCATACATACATGTATGCATACATGCATACATAAATACATACATACATACATACATAAATACATACATACATACATATACCTCCCTATCTACCTACCTTATGCATACGTACATACATACGCACATACATGTGGAAACAGATGCATAAGTATTAGTAGCGATGCATGTGTGTTATCACAAATATACAAATGTGTATATGCATATGGGTGTGTAAACACTCGTATTAACCACACATATGCATGTATGCACAGAAACATACATACATACATACATACATGCATACATACATATATACATACATACTTGCATGCATACATAATAACACACTAACATACATACCTACATGAATACATGCTTACATACATACTTACATACATACATATATATTATATTTTTTTCATATATCCATCAAAATATACACACACACATACATACATACATACATATATACATACATACATAAATGCATACATACATGTGTAAACAGATGCATATGTTCAAGTACAGATGTACGTGTATTATCACAAATATCCATATATCTGTATACATATGCGTGTGTAAATAGATCCATCCAGATATACATACATGTGTTACTCGTATTATTATCATAAATATATGTGTGCACTCATAAAAACATACATTCATATATACATACATACAAACATATATGCAAACATATTATATTGTATATCCATCCAAAAAGATATACATACATACATGCATACATATTATATTATATATCCATCCAAATAGATGTACATACATACATGCATACATATATACAAATATGCATATAAATGTTCATACATACATACATACATATATACATGCATACATACGTACATACATCCATACATACATATTACTTCATATATCCATCCACTTTTACATACATACATACATGCATACAAGCAAACATACATAAAATACATACAAACATGTATACATACATACATACATGCATACATACATACTTACATACATACAAAAACATATATGCATACAAACATATATAGAAACATACATGCCTACCAACACAAACACATTCATACAGACATACATACGTATACACATACATGTGAAACAGATGTGTATGTTTTAGTACAGATGTTTGTGTGTTATCACAAATATATAAATGTGTAAATGCATATGCGCGTGAAAACACTTGCATGAGCCACATACATACATACATAGATACATACACACAAACATGCATGCACAATTACAATCTTCCCTACATATATACATACATGCATGCATACATACATATATATCATATTTTTTTCATATATCCATAAAAAATATACATACATACATACATGCATACATAGATACAATACAATGGATACAGAAATACATGCATACATACATACAAACATCCATATATACATGCATGCATACTTTCAATTTTACATATCTACCTATCTACATATATACATATATACATACATATTTAAAATCCTACATTTCTACCTACTTATATAGATGCATAAATGCATTCATACATACATACATACATACATATCAAAATAGACATACATAGATGAATACGTATCTACAAACATAGAAATACACATATATACATACATACATATATACATACATCCATGCATATTATATCATATATCAATCCATATATACAAACATATATACAAAGATACATATATACATACATACTGACTTACATACATTAACACATACATGCATACATACATATCATATTGTTTCATATATTCATCAAAATATACAAACAAACACACATACAAACATAGATACATACATACATATATACATACATACATGTATGTATGTATCTATGTATCTATGTATGCATATATTTATGTATGTATGTATGGAAGTTTGTAATTACGTATGCATGTTCTTATGTATGTATGTGGCTAATGCAAGTGTTAACACGCGCATATGCATATACACATTTGTATATTTGTGATAACACACATACATCTCTACTAGAACATGTGCATCTGTTACCACAAGTAATTGTGTGCATGAAGTTAGGTAGATAGGTAGGTACGTATGTATGTATATTTGTATGTTTGAATGTATGTTTGTATATATGTATGTATCTATATGTGGATGGATATATGATATAATATGTATGCATGTATGCATATATGTATGTCTGTATGTATATACGTGTATTTGTATGTTTGTATTTATGTATTCATCTATGGCTGTCTATTTTGATAAATATATAATATAATATGTTTGCATGTATGTATGTATGTATGTATGTATGTCTGTATGATTTCATGTATGTATCTATGTAGGTAGGCAGGTAAGATTGTAAGGATGTATGTATGTATGTATATATGTAGATAAGCAGATATGTAAGATTGCAGGTATGAATGTATGTCTGTATGTATGTATGTTTGTTTATTTGTATGTATGTATGTATGTATGTATGCATGTATTTATGTATGTATTGTATTGTATGTTTGTATGTATGTATGTATATATATTTTTATGGATATATGAAAAATATTATATATATGTATTAATGTATGCATGTAAGTATGGAAGTTTGTAACTATGTATGCAAGTTTGTATGTATTTGTGTATGTATGTATGTGGCTAATGCAAGTGTTTACACGCGCATATGCATATACACATTTGTATATTTGTGATAACACACATACATGTCTACTAAAACATACGCATCTGTTCCACATGTATGTGTGTATGTATGTATGTACGTATGTATGTATGTATTATGTTGGTAGGAATGTATGTATGTATAAATGTTGGTAGGAATGTATGTATATTTGTATGTTTGTAAGTATGTATATGAAAAAGAAAGGTTATGGGGTAAATGTCAAGGAGACAACATCCCATATCCAGGTTAAAACGACCAAAAACAAAACATCTAGGGGTCACATGTATTTATGTATGTATGTATGTATATACCGTATAAGTGGTTATTTTCGCGAGGTTTTAATTTTCGCTTTATTCGCGACCATATGTAGATGGGTAAATATGTAAGTATTGGTATAAACGGCACAATTTTTAAGTTCCCGCCATTTTTGTCATGTACTCACAATACGACAAAATCGCTGATCGCAAAAAATTGAAATATGATAATTTGATAATATTTTCACGGAAGATAGGGTGTAACCTCCTCAACGGATTAAGCAAACAAAATAATAGGGTCACCGAATCGGGAAAAAAACATATTTGTAAAAAAAAACATGTAAAGACCGAAAATGGCGGGAATACAATAGCGGGTTTTTGGTCATACCGATAGCAATTTTTCCTAATTTGAAACGCAGTATATAATCACAATTTACATTATATTTTTGTGCGAATATGTAATAAAATGTAGCCAAGTAATTATTTTTTGTTTCACTTTTATTGCTATATACATGCACAAACTGGGAAAAAACGTGCGTTTACGGGACATAAAAAGTATAAAACCCAAAAGGCAAAATAAGACCAATGGCAATATTTACCTGATATCAACACGGTTAGAAGTCTTTCTTCGTTTTGCAAAATGAATTTTATTTCATTTCCTTTGCTTTTTTTCAAATTATGCTGACGTTGTGAATTTGGAAACAATCAAAAGTTGCAATACCTCAAAGGGCATTTACTCTTAATTCATTTGACTTTATTTTTTACACAAGTTTAAAGATCAATTGAAAATGTTTTCTTTGAAATTGAAATTGCCTTTAAATAAAAATGAAACTGCTGGTAAACTATTTAATGAAGTAGTCTACATAGTGTATAATTTGAATGTTTTCATTTATTCTTTACCGTTAGAACATAAATTGAACCTTATACGACGTTCCAACTGCCCGTAAAAATCACGAAGTCATAAATGAATTACAAACCTTAAAGTTCGATTTCGCGGGAAATTTGCGACGTCATAAAGGAATTACAAAACAGTAAAGCTCAAAAACTAAATGCGCAGAAACAATAGTGGGATATATATGTGTTATGGTCTCATGTTCATTTACTCCATATCCTTTCGTAAAATATATAGTATGTGGCTAATGCAAGTGTTAACACGCGCATATGCATATACACAATTGTATATTTGTGATAACACACATGCATCTCTTCTTGAACATACGCTTCTGTTTCACACGTATATGTATGTGTATGTATGTATGTATGTATGTATGTATGCATGTATGTATGTATGTATGTATGTATGTATGTATGTATATGTAGATGGATATATGATATAATATGCATGTATGCTTGTATGTATGTAGATTTGTTTGTATGTATGTATGTAAGTATGTATGTATGCATGTATGTATGTATGTATGTATGTATGTATGTATGTATTTTTATGTATTTTTGCATGTATGTTTGTATATATGTATGTATGTTTGTATATATGCATGTATATGTGGATGGATATATGATGTAATATGCATGTAAGCTTGTATGTATGTATTTACGCATGTATGTATGTATGTATGAACGTTATATGTATGTTTGTATTTATGTATGCATGTATGTATGTATATCTATTTGGATGGATATATAATAATACGTATACATTTCAGCTTCCGCTACATAGACGATGTACTTTCTCTTAATAATCATAAATTTAAGGATTATTTACATCAGATCTATCCCAATGAGCTTAAAATTTAAGAAACAATTAAAACACCTACTTCAGCTTCGTACCTAGATCTGTTATTGTATATTGACGAACATGGACGTTTGAAGTCTAAGCTGTATGATAGGTGTGATGATTTTAATTTCCCAATTGTGAACTTTCCCTTTCTTAGCAGCAATATACCTACCTCTCCAGCCTATGGAGTGTACATTTCACAGTTGATTCGCTACTGTCGAGGGTGAAAATTGTACAGTGATTTTTTTTACAGAGCAAAAACACTGTCCCAAAAGCTGCTTAGTCAGGGAAACCTATGTTAATTTAATCCCTCAAGAAATTCTATGGCCGTCACCATCACATCATCGAAAGATATGACGTGTCAGTATCCCAAATGAAAGTCTTCCCGGATTTGACTACCGACTTTGACATTTTCCTGGATTGACCCACTCACAGAGTGTCGAGTGCTGTTAACAGAGCAGGACATGCTTACACTTCCGGAGCACCTGATGTCACTCTCAGTTTCACTGGAGTTCACACCGTGAGTGCTTTGTTTTGAATGTTGTGATTTCTGTTTCTGTGCTTTGTGTCTGTCTAGCATCGTTGTTTTGTGTCTATGTTATTGTTTTCTGTGTTCTCGTTTTGGCCGTGCCTTTGGACTTCGATTTTGGTAAATTTCACTCCTTTGTTCCTTCGGTATTCTACTGCCGTTGTTTAATTCAATCATTAAATACATTAATAAAAGATCAATAAATGAATACCCACTGGCTGTCAATTATGTTGTCATTTAAATAATCGGGGATATGAGGACGCAGTGAAAGATAAGGGCTTCAACGTATTCTTTTTAAAGCTTTTAATTTAGTTCGGCAACAGACATTATTTTTAATTTACACTCAAATAAATTATAATATAATGCCTACTCAATTAATTACTGCAATATGAAGTATTTCCATTTATGTCAAATGTCCAATTTATAAATCAAAGCCTTGAAATGAAGGTTTGAGCTATGTCGTGGTAGCTATGTCTCTGATAGCAAGCAAACAATATTATAACTGTTCTGACCCCCCACCCCCTAAAAAAATTAAAGTAAAGTAAAATATAATAATTAGAAACGGTAATGGCCGTTGCATCTTTCATGTGAAAGGTATTTCCTATCAAAATCCAAAAATCGCTACATTTGTCTGACAATACCAGATCTGCCAAACCAAGGGCTAAATTTTGCAAAACATTACAATGAAGCAGACTACAAAAGTACCCAGTCATACACCTGTATTTCAGAAGGATCGTGTTTTTTTTTTTTTTCAAAAAAGTTTTAATTGACATAAATGATTGTGTACGTGACATTTTTATTCCAGACAATTAACTTGCGGAGTGTCTTTATATTGAGATCTCAACCTAACGTTAACATCGGAAAGTCCCGTACTGGAACTCGGCCAATATAGAAAAAAAAATGTTATTGGGTCCACATTGGCCAATTTTACTTCATTAAATATAATTAATCTTCTTATTATAATGTGTTGTAAACAATTTGTGAATTTGTTTATCATTGTTTAGTTAATAGTTTTGCTTTAACGCGTTAGGGTTTATTTGTGCAAATAAAGTTATTGCTTAAAAATGTACGTATTGAACGAGTTTATAAATTCATATCGCTGAGACAGTTTAAGTCGTTTTAAATACACTAGTATAAAATTACTTAATGATACAAGTCAGGCAGCGTCCAACAGCATGCAAATAGAAAACCCGGCAAAACGCTTAAATCTGTTAACAAAATATTTTGAAATGTTCGAAGGTATCTGGAAGGAAATTAATCCCTCGCGCACCCTACCGCTGGCTTTTGCTAGTACTGGTACAAAGTCCGGCTCCCGAGTTCCTGTCTACCGTTTGTCTTTTGTCTTTTTTTTTGTGGATTGTGGCCTGTGGTTGTTGTTTTATTTCATTTCTTTTGAAATGCATGTCAGGACCATTGCAGTCGACAATTTTCCCTGTGGTTTTCCACCTATTTTGTCTTTTTACATCTTGGACTTTGGCTCTTGACAAGTCTGTTCGGTAATTTTGTTATTACCCCCATTTCTTATTATTTACATAATCCACATACACATTGATTTGTTCTTGTTTTTTCATGTTTCCATGCTTTTCGTTTATTCATACTGTATAGTCATCTTTTGTACCATTGAGCAAATACTAGTAAAATAGTGATAAACTAAACAAACTTTTACATAAGGTCTTTAAGTTTCTAAGTTAAAACATGGATTCTTATCATAATACATTAATTTCTTGATTTCTCTGCAAAGACAGACTCATCCGTGTAAGTAAAAATACTTGTTTAACAATTCACATCGTAATACACATTCAGACGTCAGCCCTGACAGGTGATATGTATTTCTGTCCTTTAATGTTAGAAATGATTTTAAAATGTTATTAAAAAAACCACTAGATGTGTCGACTTATGGGGAAGGGGAATAAAAACTGTCGGACCACTGGTATATATGACTTATAACTGTCGGACTGTGAGCTGTCGGATCAGTGGGTTGTCGGAGTAAAAAGCGTCGGATCAATATGCTGTCAGAGTTATAACGGTCGCACCTATGGCCTGTCGGAATAAAAACTGTCGGACCAATGGGTTGTCGGAATAATGGGATCACACCTAAAATATGCCTCCTTTAAGTATGAAATACAAAATCTAGCACAAAGGACTGCACATAAAAGTAACAGAGGTATCCCGATACTGATCCGACCGGAGCTATGCACCAGGGAGATACTTCTTAGATTTTACCAATTTTTTTTAAACTTAGAATTTGAAAGTTTTCAAATAAAATAGGTTTTACATGGAAATAAAATGTTGATAGTAAATGTTGTGACTTTGTTTGTCCAGTTTGTTCTATGGACTTTCTGATACAATGAACAATACTGAATATGTTAACAAGGATCGTGTTTTCAATGAGTATCAAATATACAATAACTGTATTATTAGGGTTGAAGTATCGATTTTTTTATTTCTTTCTTATACCCCTGCTTTAGCGGGCGGTATATTGTGATCATGGTGTCCGTTCGTTCATACGTTCGTTCGTCCGTCCGTCCATCCGCCCGTTCGTTCGTCCGTCCGTCAGCAGTAGGTGTACACACTTTTTGGCGACAACTCCTGCTAGACCACTCAATGGAATTCTATGAAACTTTCACAGAATGTTCAGTACATATTGCCATTGTGCACCATCTATTTAAAAAA
>MJUU01000421.1:33517-52977 GCA_002080025.1 Modiolus philippinarum | reverse complement strand
AATTTTGTATAAAACCGTTATCACGATTGAATTCGTTTCGTTTCATTGGAAAATTTCAATTATCTATTAATCTTTTGATAATTTTGCATATCATTAAATGACGAGTCCTCTCTCGTCAATTGACGAATTGTATTCGTCAAATGACGAGTACCTGGACTTGAAGTGTTATGGACGTGAATCGATTCGTCCTGTCCCGTCCCGTCACGTTCCCGTCAGCGATCCGTTCACGTCCCGTCACGTTCCCGTCAGCGATCCGTTCACGTCCCGTCAGCAATCCGTTTCGCGTTCGTCAAATGGTGAGGACTAAGTTGCACAGTACTGTACAGAGTTATATGTATATCATACCAAGAAAATGAGGACATCCGAAAATTCACGTGACCAAACAAGCTACATGTACACGAATTTTCAATATAAAATGCATACGGGTCGTCAAAAAATCAAAATAAATTTTCATATCACTTTCTGAAAATTATCGTCTCTCTGCTACTGCTTATTCAAAATGCATGATTGATGTATTTTCTCCTATATAACCCTTGTGTTGTTGTGAATGGTAGCTTCATTTCACGATTGATTAAAAGAAAACTATATGGGAATCTCAAAAAGATTGGCTTTTTTAATCGATTAAATTACTTCCAATTTCAATTGAAGACTGACAAATCTCATTTTTTTCCAATATGGAGACAATCGGAAAATGGCAGGATCTGTTTTTATTCTGTTCAGAGACTAAACTAAAATATAGTCCATGTCCTGTTTGAAAATCATCTGTCAATTTTTACTTAAAAGCTGTAATAATTAAAATTTTGAAATTATATTTAATGTTGAAATTGGGTGTTCGTCAAAACTGCTATTCCATGCATTTTTCACAGTTCTGATATACATTACATTAGACTGAGCAAGTATTTGTATCCATTTCATTAAAGTAAGTGATTGAAGGTGTTCTTTTCGTTGTTTTGAAAGAAAAATTCTTTGAATAAATCTATTCAAAATTAGCTTTTTATTATTTATTTTATTATTTTTTTGTCAACTGATTCACAACGAGTGACTTACGTATGTCTGATGATGCATATGTTCCCGGTAAGATACATATAAAAATATGCTCTTTCAAAATCTGAAATCCATTATTTATTTATTTATAATATTTGTTTTTTTGTTTTGAAATCACAAAAACACAATAATTTAAAACATCTTAACAGCTGAATGCAACAATGATATAGGACACCCTTGGGCTAATTATCAGCTAGTCAAGGTGACAGGTGATGTGTTGACCACTTGTTTATTACATTTTTTTAATTGGGTAGATGTTGAATCATTCTACCAGTAGCGTCTTCCTATTTCTAATGTGTAACACCCTAACAAAATACATGTGTACCACAAATATAAAATATATAAAATCAATGTAAACACAAATCCATAGTAATCGTTAGTAGATGGAATTGCGAACACATACATATATCATGAATGGTGATGTTTTATAGTTAACTCCCCTGAAAATGACCACCTTTTCTGCACATGTCAGCTGTTCGGTTTTACTAAACTCAGAGGTATCTCTATTGTTCTCTAGCAAACCCTTTCTTTTTTTAATAAAAATATTATAAAAAAAAGTAGATAACTGAATGCATAATCAGATTAAGGCAAGAAAGTGAAGATTTCTGTACATAATAATGAATAAAAAAAATGATTGAATATATGAAGAAATCAAATAACCGATAAATTGTACATATAAATAAAATAAATAAAGCATAAAAAATATAAATAAAATTACTTAGATAAATAACTAAAATATAAATAGAATGAAATATTTCAATAAACATATGAATAAATCAATCTAAAAAATAAAAATCTTTACTTTAAACTGGTCTGTGTTGTAAAAGTCTGTCCAGCGTTGAGTCAACTCCGATCAGTCATTCTCATCACTAATTATGTTGTAAAATGCTGATATCTGTTGAGAATGTCTGTCAAGTGTTGAATCAACTCTGTTCAGTCGTTCTCAACACCGCCTGTGCTGTAAAAGACTGACCCGTGTTGAAAATGTCTGTCCAACGTATGTGAAAACGCTGGTCAGTCATTTTCAACACAGATCAGTCTTTTACAACACAGGTAGCATTTAGAATGACTGGTCATTGTTGTTTCAACATTGGACAGACATTCTCAACAAATATCAGTCATTCACAACGCAGTAGTGTTGAGAATGACTGACCATTGTTGGCTCAACACTGCGCAGACTTTTACAACACAGGTAACGACTGAAATGGACTAAAATGGGTTGGCTAAACTCTGATCATACATTTTCAGTCAAAAACTAATGTTGAAAAGGACTTATAAGCGTTGAATCAACAAAATTCAGTCAATCTCAACGCTGTTCAGACTTCTTCAGTCAAAAAAAAACCGACTGACTCTGGTAAAAGCAGTCAAAATATTTGTCAATAGTGTAAATACAGGTTGAAAACCCTTTTATGTAGGAACATCTTATTTGGTGCAATGGCAGTACTTATTAAGTGCTACCTGATGGACACAAAATTACGTGACATTGACTTTAATTTCACGGTCTAGTGACCAGGTTAAGTTTTTTCAAATAACATCCATTCCCCAATAACTATAGGTGGTAGGTCAATGATATATGGTATGTAGGTTGGTCTGTTATATGACTTTTGTTCTTGATTTCATGGTCTAGTGACCAGGTGGTTAAATTTCTCTGATTATATCCATTTCTCAACAACTATTAGTGGTAGGTCAATGATATTTGGTAAGAAGCTGAACTTGATTCATTACTAATATTGAAAATATTTGATACAAGAACAGAATGAAGAGCAATATTAACTAAAATATGTCCTCTGATTGCTCTTGCAACAGCTTTTTCACTTCCACTAGGCATGTGTGTATCTGCATTTGGTGCATATGTAATCTCTAATACTTCTTGAATACCAAAGCCCTTCATTACATGCCCTATACATCGGATGTACTGCGGTAGTATTGTTGCGCATTGCATAAATGAAATAAAAGGGACAACAGGAAACACCTACAACGGCTGAAAATTACAATTACATGCCACAATCTGCATTCACTTATGTTTTCAAGCTTATTAGTATATATTTTTATTATCATATTTCAACTTTCAGCAATGAAGTAGACAGATGTGACATTTAAGTAAAACACGGCATATTTTATTTGCATTGTGGAGAAAATATTAATTTTTCTTTACAAACTGCATTTAAATATGTTGTTGGTTATTTATAGGTGAAATTAGCCAAGGAACCCTTATTGCATGTATAATATGGAATTTTGGCAGTTGCCATTGGTTCAATGGAAACAGGAAAATGCAGGTAAGAATTTGAGGAAAATTGACAGGGGAGTTGTCTAGTATGTACAAAATGAATTCAAAAGAATAGATTTTAAAATGGAGACCATTGCGCTCGAGTCGGAAAAATCGACAAATTTGAAACATACTTAGTTATACATTGGCCACATTAAGAATATGAAACCCCCAAAAAAATGTTAATGATTTTCCGGTACTCTTTTAATTTATTCCATTTAATGCAGAATTGATTTTGCCTGTCGCCTCTTCCTTATCAAAAGTTTGAAAGAGAATCGAGGAAATTTTAATGCCCCCATTACAAAAAAGGTGGTCATATTGTTTACCGTTGTCCGTCCATACAAATAAAATTTCATGTGTTTAGCGGGCATCATGTGTCTTACCGACAAAAATCTAACTTCATAACTATAAAATCACGGAGGCATGTCATCCTGTAGTTTTTATATGAGGTCATATATTGGTATGATACTAGCGGCATCGGTGTCTGTAAACACTTTCAGTATAAAAACTTGAAATAAAATTTAAACAAATGTTCCTTGGCAAAAAAAGGAGGCTTGGATTGGTTTTGGGTATCGTGGCCTCTGGTAAAGGCTTAATTTCGTGTTTTATATATTGGGCTGTAGAATATTTGCTGTTCATCGGTCTTTGATGGGGTTTCTTTCAATATGCTTCTGAGGAAGTTCCGATTCTGCAGTTGGTCAAAGTGATGAATGCATATCGAATAATCTTGCATTTTGATGCTTTCATGAAAATCAAAAATCCCCATTTTTTGTTTTGTTTCTCCTTTTAATAAACTCATTTCCTGGTGGGTGTCTAATCCTGTAAGCAAAAACAAAAGTTATCTACGTTTTCTCAATTTGTTTCATAATCAACTAAATCACCACAATTGAAAAAAATAATAACTCCTTTATTGGTTGTTAGATTTTTATACAAATTACCAGGTGGGCGTATCTCAATTTGCGGAACAGTTCTGCAACAGACCAAAAGTACTTCAGTCTGCTTTGCCACAAACAAATACTCCCGCTACACACGTGTAAAACATTTCTTAGAAAAGAGTTGTATCCCAACAGGTATGATTTGTAGTCTATATTAGATTCTAGTAAAACTGCAACATAAAAGGTTCTGACCGGTTCGATAAATTTTCATATGCAACATATGTTTAATAAAGCTTCATGCCATATTCTGCAAAATTTTTTTTCACTATTTCAGTTTATAAAATATGGTAATGAATGTAGTCTTATGGTGTACATAATATTCAAAACAATGGATGTAAAAGAAGAAAGAAAGGCGGAAGGGACAACCTGGCATTGCCATGAGAAATGGGCAGGTGCATGAAATGTATCCTTCTCCATGACAACCCATTGCTGCTCTCCATAGAGAAATATATAAGGTATTATATATTTCTCGCAGCCTGGTGTTTCTCCACTCAGTTTGGCTACAATGTTTCGCAGACAGACAATCCGGCATAGACAGGGCATTTCCCTATCCACCAACTAGAGACAGGCCCGGCAGGTTTGTAGCCGGAGCCCCCTGAAAACTCGGTTACTGTGACCATTTTAAATAACAAGAAGTTTGTAATCGTTTACTAACTATGTTCATTGTTATTATAGGGGAAATGGCATGTGACAAAAATGGAAATGCAACTGAGTATTAATTCTTTTTCTGCATATGCGCATTTCTACAAATTATGTCTCATCAGTGCAGATCAAACCAAAACATTTGGAATGAAATAAAAGGGACAACAGGAAACACCTACAATGGCTGAAAATTATAATTACATGCCACAATCTGCTAGGGAAGTCCATTAACCAAAAAACGTGTAAATGCTGATAAAGAACAAATAACCAAAATGGTCTAAATATAAGGTCAAATTCAACTAAGGACAGAGCTATGCACGAGGGAGATACCCCTTAGTGTTAAACAAATTTTTAAGATTTAGATATTGCAAGTTTCAATCAGAATGAATTTTTGTGCAAAGTTTATGTATGTATGTATGATGTATTGTAGGATGAAAAATCATATACAATTGGTATCTATTGGTGTTTGCATAGAAACTTTACTCTTGAGTTTACTAATTAAGGTGGACAGAAGTATTAAAAGTAAGCCACTCTTGCAAAAAAATGTTTACATTTACTTAAATATTCTTTCTTTATTTATTCTGGATTTTATATACAAAAAATAATTAATGGTACTTGATATCAGACCAAACACTAGAAGTGCAGTGATTCCAGTTCTTATCAAAACAATTCATAATAGAATTAAAGTCATGTTATTTATTAAAGGAATCAGTACAGTTTTGGGAGTAATTTATTTTCATAGACCTAGCAACTCGCACAAATTTTTACAGGAGCCTTTATTTTTTTCAGGTCTTCTGCACTTGTATTGTTTTCCACTGAATTTCATTTTGCTCAGAAATATTATAAATTAAGATATTTTCATACCTGGGATCCCCATCTGGAAAAAAGGGTATACTACTTTAATCTGCATAATTGAGAGTTGTTGTGTGTTTGTGTTGTTTCGTTTGTAGCACATTTTCAATGCATTTATCTCGGTAATGGTAAATGGTACAGATCTGAAATTTGTCATAAGCTTTTTATGCTCATGCCATATGATTGGCTTTTCCAGTACTACTTCCTGTTTACCAACTTAGACAATTTTTCCATTATCATAATTATAACTATATATTGAAATTTCAGTCTAGGAATTCTTATGTTTGTAGTTACGCGTTGATATTTGGCCTGAAGCTTTGGTATGCCTAGTTGTACCAATTCTCCTCTTTTACAGTCAATGATTTTCCCCAAATTTTTTGGTAGAATTATATCATTGTGTCAGTACTTGTATTGACTTTTCCCCCCTTATTGATTTTTTTTGTCAAAAACTACTCAGATTTTGTATGCAGTAAGGATTTGATATTAAGGGCTGTTCCAGAAAAATGGACATAGAATTCCTCCCCATATGTACAATACAAAATGTTGATGAAAACACAACCACCTTCAGCAATTTATATAATCTGCCTTCAAAGGGTCCCAGGCAAACTCTTCTGGAACAGCCCTAAGTCTGAAGCTTTTGTATGATTGATTACATTGTGTCTCGTCTTTGCAAGACTGTCACTCAATTTCCTGTTGTAGATAATTTTGTTTTTTTTCTATTGTAGTTTTTTTGTCAGGGATTTATCAGCTTGAGTGTGTATTAATGAATTAATATTTGGTCAGAAGCTTTTTTATGAGGAGTTGTGCCATGTCTTCCATTTTCTAGTCTGTCACTTATCTACTTCCTATTTGCTGATAACTTTAATTTGTTTCAATTATAACCATTTATTGAAACATTTGGTCAAGTGTTTCTCAGCTAATCTATGTAGTAATAATTTGATATTTGATCTGAAGCCTTGGTATGACAAGTTATGCAGAGGCTCCCTATTTCAAGTTCATCACTTATCTGCTTCCTGTTTGTGATCTAGCTGTTTATAGTAAAGTGTATCACAAGTTTGTTTGAAATTGTGTGATGTAGCTGTTTATAGTAAAGTGTAACACAAGTTTGTTTGAAATTGTGTGATCTAGCTGTTTATAGTAAAGTGTAACATAAGCTTGTCTGACATTGTGTGATCTAGCTGTTTATAGTAAAAAGTAACACAAGCTTGTTTGACATTGTGTGATCTAGCTGATTATAGTAAAGTGTAACACAAGCTTGTCTAACATTGTGTGATCTAGCTGATTATAGTAAAGTGTAACACAAGCTTGTCTGACATTATGTGATCTAGCTGTTTATAGTAAAGTGTAACACAAGCTTGATCTAGCTGTTTATAGTAAAGTGTAACACAAGCTTGTTTGACATTGTGTGATCTAGCTGTTTATAGTAAAGTGTAACACAAGCTTGTCTGACATTGTGTGATCTAGCTGTTTATAGTAAAGTGTAACACAAGCTTGATCTAGCTGTTTATAGTAAAGTGTAACACAAGCTTGTTTGCCATTGTGTGATCTAGCTGATTATAGTAAAGTGTAACACAATTTTTTTTGCAAATTGTGTGATCTAGCTGTTTATAGTAAATTGTAACACAAGCTTGTTTGACATTGTGTGATCTAGCAGTTTATAATGTGTTAATGCATGGTTGTTTGACATTGTGAGATATAGCAGTTTACAACAATATTAAAGGCCTGCTTCTCTGACATTTTGTGGTCTAGCAGTTCATAGCTATGAGTAAGGCCTTTTTGTCTAACAATGTGTGATCAGGCAATGTATAAAATTGTGTAAGGTCTGCTCGTCTGACTGTGTAATCATGCAGTTTATAGTTATGAGTACAGGTAACACCAGCTTGTTTGACATTGTGTGATCTAGCAGTTTAGAGTAATCTTTAAGGCCTGCTAGGTGTCATTGTGTGATGTTACTCTTTATACTAATGTTTCAGGCCTGCTTGTCTGCCATTGTGAGATCTAACAGTTTTTAGAAATGTGTAAGGTATGCTCGTGTGACGTTGTATGATCAAGTAGTTTATAATAATTCAATGACTCGTTTGTCTGACACGCTGAATGTAAATCAGTATTAATTGTAGATTTTAACATTTCCAACATACTGAAAGTCAGCATGCTGAAAAATAGCAACACCGTCCCATTGATTTACTTCATGCACATGAAGCTTCTTTTACAAATCCGGGTTTAACTCACATTGTATTCATTGTCATTGCTGATTCGTTTAAAAAAGCCAAAATCTTTTTTGCAGTTTTTTTATAATCTGTACATGACCAATTTCTTAAAAAGTAACCCATTTGTTCGTGACTTTGAATGGTGCAAGGTCTGCATGACTTTGGTTGTATGGAGGTCTTTAATGAGACTTTCTTCAACTACATTTACAATTATTTCAAGAATTATGTTATTGCAGTTTTCTGCTGATTTAATGTTTATCTGAGCAATTTATCACGAGGGCCAATTTCTGTTTCATAGCAATCTTAGTTTTGAGTCCAAAAATCATGGGGGCTAAAAGAAAGTGACGTTCCGAAGAAAAACCCTGTGGTATAGCCCGCAAAATCTATTCGGAATACAATTCTCGGCTTTTATCATTAGAGAAAATGATTACGCCACTTTATCCCGATTATTACCATATTCTATCCACTCTCGATCGCTAAATTTAAAAATTTTAGAAGCTCGGGAAGCCTCGCACCTAAAATTTTAAAATTTAACTATCTCTTGTGGATAAAATATGGTAATGAATCTTATGTATCTTTGCACAGAAAACCGATATTGGATATTGACAGGTAATAGCTAATCAAGAAATAGCCCGATACCCATGTAAATTACCGTCGATTGTAAATTATATCTTTTTTTCAATTGATCGAATAAAATTACAACTAAGCACTTTAGATATCCTTTACAAAAGTCTTGTTTAGTCCTTCACATATGATCGCTGATGATAGTAAGCAAAACAGGTAGGTAGGATAATTGATCAATTACTTTTTGTTGTTACCATGAAGTATTGTATATTAAACATCGGCAAGAAACAAAAAGGAAAACAGTCGAATTTTTAAAAATCATCAAAAGATGGCAATTCATATTCAACACAAAATCAGAAACCCAACAACGACAAAACAAATAAACTAAAATAACCAAGAATCGCAAAACCTACAGCTCCAGCAGTTTGAACAAAACATAGATATGATGTTTTATCAGATGCTCCGGAACGGTAAGCATGATCTGTTCCACAAATTATTTCAATCTTAAATCTTTTTATTATCATATACTTGTAAAAAGATAATATGTTGTTTACAAAGTCAGTTCCCAGTGGGTTTTGATATGCTCAAACAATTGAGGTTTCAAAACAATGTATTAATATATGCTACAAGAATAATATTTTTTCTATATTTAAATGAGTAAGGGTATTTCTCTCTAAACATTACAAAGGGTTTATTTGATATTACTTGTGATATAGAAGATAAGTTAAATTAAATGTATATCTATGTGTTGGTGATACAGTTTTATTTTCAGAATCTGCTGAGAACATTGTACAATTAAATTATTTTTTGTGATTACTGTAAAATGTGGCAATTGAAAGTGAATTCATCTAAAACCAAAATTATTGTATTCAATAATGGTCGCATATTAGCCAATGTCCATTTTTCTTATGATGGAAATGAGTTTGAAATAGTTCAAAATATTACATATTTAGGTATATTTTTTCAAAGAACGAATCTTTTGTACAAACTAAGAAACAACTAGTGGATAAAGCATACAAAGCAATGTACGAAAATTTAAAGAAAAGTCTTTTACATAATTTATCGACTAAATGTCAGTATGATTTGTTTAAAAAATTGTTTAAGCCTTGTTACAACCACTTTTGTAATCCAAACCACTTTTGTAATCCTTTGATTACAAATGTGGTTTTGGGTTACAAAGGTGGTTGGACTAAATGTCTTATCAACCACTTTTGTAATCCCTAACCACTTTTGTAATCCATCTATCTTAAGATTTTTTTTTCAACATAATTTGGATTCAAAAGTACAGGTTTTACTGTAAAATGTCACTCTAAGTAAAGATAGACATTTTTTTATGAAACTCTTTGAGTTGAATAAGGGATTAGAAAAATGGTTGAGATTACAAAAGTGGTTGACTGAAATTTTTTATCAACAACTTTTGTAATCCCTAACCACTTTTGTAATTCTACGATTTCAGATGTTGTTTATTATTTTGAAATCCAGAACCGCTGTCACTTCACAAGAAAAGATCAACACTTTTTTTTTTGAAACTCTTTCGGTTGAATGAGGGATTACAAAAAGGGTTGAGATTACAAAAGTGGTTGAGATTACAAAAGTGATTGACTAAGAATTTCTATCAACCACTTTTGTAATCCCTAACCACTTTTGTAATCCTACGATTTAGATGTGGTTTAGTATTTTTGAAATCTAGAACCACTGTTACTTTAAGAATAAAGATCAACATTTTTTTATGAAACTCTAAAAAAGTGGTTGACTAAAATTTTTTAGCAACCACTTTTGTAATCACACGATTTCAAATGCGGTTCAGTATTTTTGAAATTGAAAACCACTGTCACTTTAAGTAAAGGTCAACATTTTTTTCTATGAAACTCTTTGAGTTGAATTGGGGATTACGAAGTGGTTGACTGAGATATTTTATCAACCACTTTTGTAATCCTACGATTTCAGATGCTGTTAAGTATTTTGAAATCCAGAACAACTGTTAGTTGAAGTAAAGATCAACATTTTTTTTAAATAACACTCTTTGAGCTGAATGAGGGATTAAAAAAGTGGTTGACTAAGATTTTTTATCAACCACTTTTGTAATCCCATGATTTCAAATGTGGTTCAGTATTTTTGAAATCCAGAACCACTGTCACTTTAAGTAAAGATCAACATCTTTTTGATGAAACTCTTTGATTTGAATAAGGAATTACAAAAGTGGTTGACTAAGATTTTTTATCAACCACTTTTGTAAGTCCACGATTTCAAATGTGGTTTAGTTATTCCACTGTCACTTTAATTAAAGATCAACACATTTTTTTTATTAAACCATTTATGTTGAATGAGGGATTAGAAAAATGGTTGACCTTACAAAGGTGATTGACTAAAATTTTTTATCAACCACTTTTGTAATCCCACGATTTCAAATGCGATTTAGCATTTTTGAAATCCAGAACCAAAGTCACTTTAGGTAAAATCAACATATTTATCCCCGCACTTTCGAAGAAAGTTCGGGGATAGTGTTATACTCTTCGTCTGTCCGTCCGTCCGTCACACTTTTCTTGTGACTCAAACTCCTCCAACATTTTTGGATTTAGGGATTTAATTTTGTTGTAGAATTGTTGCATATAGTCTGTAGATACGCAATAAGCTTTCGAATTTTTTATATCGGTCTTGGTGCAAACAAGAGGCCCCATGATGTCAATTTTAACAAATACCCAAAGATTTGGATTTAGACACATGTGGCATGTGACTAAAACTCCTCCTACATTTTGGGATTTAGGTATTAAATCTTATTCTAATGCAGAATTGTTGCATATAGTCTATAGATTTGCAATAAGCTTTTGGAATTTTGGTTCCGGTTCCAACTTTGGTAAATTTCCTGAAAATGTCAAAGACACATATTTTTTTAAGATTTTGGCATATTATCTTATATTCTGACAAGTGTTTGGTAAAAAACAAAATTCTGATAACTTAGGATTCTGAAGGTCGGTTGCAATTTTGGTAAATTTCCTGAAAGTCTCAAAGACCACTTTTTTGGAATTCTATCTAGCAACTGTACTTAAAATATTTGTGTAGTTTAGGACAAACATTTTCGTCGATTGGATTTAAAAAATATTTGATTCTAGTTTTGGTAAATTTCCTGAAAGTCTCAAAGACCACACATTTTTGGGAATTCTACCTAACAACCATACTTAAATTGTTTTTGTAGTTTAGGACAAACAGTTTCATCAATTGGATTTCAAAAATATTTGACTCCAATTTTAGTTAATTTCCTGAAAGTCTCAAAGACCACTATTTTTTTAGAATTCTACCTAACAACTGTACTTGAATTGCTTGTGTAGTTTATGGCAAACATTTTCAACATATGGATTTCAAAAATATTGATTCCAATCTTGGTAAATTTCCTGAAAGTCTCAAAGACCAGTTATTTTTTGGAATTATACTTAGCAACCATATATTTTAGAATTCTTTTAGTAACAATAACGACTATCAAACGGTAGATTTCAAAAATAATGAAAAAAATTATCCCCAGGGTGTATAACAACTATTTTCTGTGTCAAACAGGGAGTGCGAGGATAGCTGTCGTTTCCGACAACATCTAGTTTATGAAAATGTTTGAGTTGAATGACGGATTCCAAAAGTGGTTGACCAAGATTATTTATAAAACACTTCTCTAATCCCCAACAACTTTTGTAATCCCAAGATTTCAAATGTGGTTTAATATATCTGAAATATATATTGAGTTGAATAGGGGATTACAAACTAAAATGGTTGACTAAGATTTTTTATCAACCACTTTTGAAATCTCTAACCAATTTTGTAATCCTAGGATTTCAGATGAAGTTTAGTATTTTTGAAATCCAGAACCTGTGTCAGCTCAAGTAAAGGTCATCATTTTTTTTTCGATCTAACTCACTGAATTGAATAAGGGATTATAAATGTGGTTGAGATTACCAAAGTGGTTGACTAAGATTTTCTATCAACCACTTTTGTAATCTCTAACCAATTTTGTAATCCTAGGATATCAGATGTGGTTTAGTATTTTGATATCCAGAACCACTGTCAGTTGAAGTAAAGATCAACATTTTTTATGAAACTCATTGAGTTGAATAAGGGATTGCAAAAGTGGCTGAGATAACGAGAGTGGTTGACTAAGATTTTTTACCAACCACTTTTGTAATCCCTAACTACATTTGTAATCCTACGATTTCAAATGTGGTTTAGTGTTTTTGAAATCCAGAACCTCTGTCACTTTAAGAAAAGATCAAAATTTTTTAATGAAAGTCTTTGAGTTGAATGTGGGATAACAAAAGTGGTTGAAATTACAAAAAAGGGTTGACAAAGAATTTCTATCAACCACTTTTGTAATCCCTAACCACTTTTGTAATCCTACGATTTCAGATGTGGTTTAGTATTTTTTAAAACCAGCCACTGTAACTTCAGTAAAGAACAACATTGATAATTATTAAACTCCTTGAATTGAATGAGGGATTACAAAAGTGGTTAAGATTTCAAAAGCGGTTGACTAAGAATTTCTATCAGCCACTTTTGTAATCCCTAACCTAATTTGTAATCACTTACCACTTTTGTATTCCCTAACCACTTTTTGTTATCCCAAATGTATGTTAGTGTATTTGAAATCCAGAACCACTGTCATTTTAAGTAAAGATCAAATTTTTTTAGGAAAATGTTTGAGTTGAATAAGGGATTACAAAAATGGTTGACTAAGACTTTTTATCAACAACTTTTGTAATCCTGCGATTTCAAAGTGGTTTATAGAAAAAAAAATAAAGGATATGAAGTGAATGCACATGTGACAAAAACGCTCACGATACATAGAAAACTCCAGTTAATCAAGGACAGGGCTTTTATTCCTGTCTACATCTTGATGTCGACTTAGGGTCTTCAACCAGGGGTGAACTTTTAATCAACCAGTTTTGTAATCCCACGATTTCAGATGTGCTTCAGTATTTTTAAAATTCAGAACTGCTGTCACTTCAAGTAAAGATCAACATTTTTTATGAAACCCTTTAAGTTGAATGAGGGATTACAAAAGTGGTTAAGATTACAAAAGTGGTTGACTTAGAATTTTTGTCAACCACTTTTGAAATCCTAACCACTTTTTTAATCCTACGATTTCAGATGTGGTTTAGTATTTTTGAAATCAAGAACCACTGTCACTTCAAGTAAATATCAACATTTTCTTGATGAAACTCTTAGAGTTGAATGAGGGATTTCAAGTGGGTAAGGTTTCAAAAGAGGTAGACGAAGATTTTTCATCAACCACTTTTGTAATTCCATGATTTCATATATGGTTAAGTATTTTTGAAATCCAGAACCATTGTCACTTTAAGTAAAGATCAATATTCTTATGAATTTTTTTGAGTTGAATGAGGGACTATAAAAGTGGTTGACTAAGAATTTCTATCAACCACTTTTGTAGTCCCTACCCTAACCTCGTTTGTAATCCCTTAATAACAAATATGAGGATTGCAAAAATAGTACGATTGACTCTGCCACCAAACCTTATTAAATAAAAAAAATACCGAAGTTACTGTTAATTTATTTTCTGTACATGCGCATTTCGACAACTTATGTATCATCAATGCAGATAAAACCAAGACATTTGGAAGTCCATTAACCGAAAAACATACAAAAACTGAAGAAATAACCAAAAAAGGATCTAAATAGAAAAGCCAAATTCAGCCAAGGACAGAGCTATGCATGAGGGAGATACTACTTTGTTTTAACAGAATGTTTTAAAATTAAGATATTACAAGTTTCAATAAAACCGGTTTCAATTGCATAGGGCCACCTTAGATATCTGATATTGATGTTCAGTTCAAATTGTGTGAGATACCCCATGAAAATTTTACCATGGATTTCAAAAGTGGTTGATTAGGAATTGTAATCAATCACTTTTGTAATCCGAACCATTTTTGTAATCTCAGCTACTTTTGTAGTCCCTAGATTACAAATGTGGTGTAGATTTCAAAGGCTGTTCGCTTAAATCTTCCATAACCTCTTTTGAAATACAATTGTATAGGGCCACTTTAGATATGTTGCATGTATATTTATGTTAAAAACAAGTTGTGTTAGATACTCAATAAATATTTTATCCAGGATTTCAAAACTGGTTGGGGATTTCAAAAGTGGTTGATGAGAAATTGTTATCAACCACTTGAGTAATTTCAACCACTTTTTAATCTCAACCACTTTTGCAATTATCTTAATTACAAATATTGTAAAGATTTCGAAAGTTGTGCTTTTATATCTTCCACCAAGCCATATTAAAGCAATGTCCACTTTTGAAATACAATTGTATAAAGCCACTTTAGATATTCTTTATTGATTTTAAGTACATGTTGCGTAAGATACCCCATAAAATATTACTCTACATTTCAAAAAATGATTGAGTAATCCTAACGATTTCTGTTATTCCATCATGCAGCGAGGACACTTTGCCAATTAATTCTATGTTTGTTGACAACCCCGCATTCATGTTTTTATGTCTAACGTCATTGTTTTATGTGTTCTCGTTTTGCCCTGTCTTTGGACTTCGATTTTTGTGAATTTCACCCCTTTGTTCCTTCGGTATTATACTGCCGTTGTTTCATGGATAATGTGGAGCACGGCTGTGGCGCTATTCGACGATAAGCAATGAATTAAGCTCAATTCGGTGCAATGGTCCGTCTTGAACTTACTATGAGGTATGAGAAAAGCTCATTATTGAAGGCCTCAGGGAGACTTCAAGAAGCAGAACGATAATTAAAGCGTTGTTCAATAGCTTTGTTTTACCATGTATTTGACTTTGTCTCATGTACATTTACCCCATATCCATTCATTGCTTATGGCAAAGATTTCAAAAGTAATTCGTTTAATTCTGCCACCATCCATAATTATGTCCCCAAAACGAAGTTTGGGAGACATATTGTGTCTGCTCCGTATCGTATTATTATTTTTTCTTCTTCTTTCTTTCTTCCGCTCAAATATTGTCAACCCCATATCTCAGCTACTGTTTGACCAAACCACATGCAACTTCACAGGAATGATTGCCTCAATATGTAAAAGTGTTCGCAGCTTTCAAAATTTTCAAAATGGTCGCCATTGCCATAGAAACAGAAAAAAGGCGGGGGAAATTCAGTGATCTGAACAAATCCGTTAAATTGGCTTTGGATTCCAGTGACCTGAAGACTTTACATTTATACTGGCCTCTCACTGATACTGCCGATGTCTACTGAAATACATGAAGACTCTTTACCAAACCCTTCGGGGAGTTTTGAGCTTGATTTTTCTTCCGTAGCGCGACAGTGTTTTACCAGCAGACTAGATTCCTTGAGCTAGCCGGCAGTTTAGCGGCGAACACACTTTGACCCTTCTTTCAAAATTACGTTTTGTCATATGCTTTTTCTGTTCCAAGATAGTGGTCATTGGGTTAGTAGTCTACCTGTATTGGGTTTTATTCGCATGTTTATGATACTATAGAGAAACGGGATAGGGAAAGGGGAGGTTTGGGTACCCATAAACCGGTTTAACCCTACCACTGGCTTTTGCTAGTGCCGGTACCAAGTCCGGCTATCCCGAGTTCCTATCGTTATTTATGTTTGTCTCTTGTTTTCATAATTGTTTTTCTGGTGCTTGTAAATTGGGGCGTGTGATTGTAGTTCCTGGCCATTGTGAGTGTTTGCTGTTATCCTGTTTTTTTGTAATCCTGTTTTTTGTAATCAGAATAGGATGAAATTTTACAGGAAGGTTGCCTGGCACATGTACAAATGATTTTCAGCCGAAGAATTTTCAAAATAGCTGCTGTTGCCATGAAAACGAAAAAAGGCGGGAAATTGAAAGTGCTCATATTCGGATCAAAATTAACTTGAAGGTTGCCTGCCTGTGTACGAATAATTTTAGCCTCACATTTTTTCAAAATGGTTACAACTGCCATTGAAACTTAGAAATACTGGAAAATGAGAGATGCTACGAATAGAATGCACAATGATCGTTTAGGGGGACATCTGTAACGCTCTGCGTTCTCTCTTGAGTTTTCCTTCAATTTCCATAACTTTTTTTTTGCCTTAAAATACATAAAAATATTATTGGAAGTTGATAGAATTTTACACATTTTCTATTTTATGCATTTTAAAGTGACCTATGACCAAGAAAATATGATACATGTGCAAAACATTTTACCCTTTGTAAATGGAAAAAAAAACCGAGAATATCGAATGCTTCTGAAATCTGACACTCATACTCCCTTAAGAATGTCTGGCATGTGATTTTTAGCCTCAGATTTTTCAAAATGGGTTACCATTTTGAAAAATCTGAGCCTAAAATCATTCGTTCACATGCCAGACATTCCAGACGTTGCCACTGAAACTTATAAATACTGGAAAATGAGATGTGCTATGAATAGGACGCACAGTGTTCGTTTGGGGGACATCTGTAACGCTTTGCGTTGCAATGATAAATATTCACTTTTTAATTACAGTGTTACATGACTTTTATTTTTTATTACTATTATTGTCTTCTGTACAAATTGTGTATGTAAAATACCATGAAATCTATTGTTATAAAAGACTAATATCAGAAATACAGATTAAGTGCCACGCGTTTGTCCATATGTTGTTTTTGTACTTTAGCTTAGGGCACTAGTGCTTGAATATCTAGGAGAGGTCGCAGCTTGGACGATCTTATCTGGGCAATTCTGCATATCGTAAGCCTGGATACCTCACTTAATCTCCTGTAGGTCCTTAGCAAGCGTCAAGCTGCTTGGGATCGGTGATTTTGATGAACGCCATTTATTTATAGAATCGCCAACGCCCCATAAGCGTTGAATCGATCACCCCTAAGCATTGGATCAATCGCCCCTAAGCAGAAAATTTCTGCCTCTTGCAATTAATTAACACTACCCGATATGGATGGGTACCTGTACTGATTGATGCAGCATTGGGGTCTATCTATTGCACTTATACCGTTGGTCCATACCATAAATAAGCCCCCGCTCCCACTAGTTCTCACATTGAAGGGGAGGTCGTGGAAACTTAGGAGCATTCTCGGACTCCCGATCAAATTACCGTTGATTCTCCAAAAAATACTGCAAGTGATCTATTTTCTATCTTAGACTAAGTGAAATTCGCCTATATTCCATTGCCACTTTCAAATTTTTGGCCTCGTGCGGTCGAATTGAACAGGTGTGGGATGGCTGCAATGATCCCGGCGGATACAATCGCGATTCTTGGCATCATGCTCGAAGAGGAAGATGAAGTTGGCATTCTTCCGGATCGATTGCCGCGCGATTTTAAAGAAATTTTTACAGGGGTAGAATAATTCCACGTTATTATGGCGACCCTGCACGTAGCATTTTTCGCACTCGTTTGCTTGCTCAATATAAAAGTCGTAGAAAACCATGAGATTCTTCTGATAAGGGTCGAGGTAGCGAGGGTCTGGCACTTCGTTTTCGTGCTCGAAGAACGGCTCGATATCTCTTTGTTTTGGCGGTGACTTCACCACATCCAAGACGTCGATTAAGGATGGGGGTTGCTACCCTTGTTTCAGAGAAGGTCGCGGAAATCGTCTTTCGTAAATCCTTGCCCCAGCGCCCGCAAAAGCAACCGGTATATTGGCTGGTGGCGCGATTTTCCGAAGACGTAGAGTCGATACTAGTCAATCGATCCATCGCACGGAATGAAGTTATTCATCTGCGTCATCTTGCCTCGGTCTGATTTCATGATGATCAGACCTAGGTTTCATAGATACGGGAGTAGAAAGTAGTCATGCGGTAAGCTCATCGTGGCCGAGGTTTTCAACGTCCATATATCTGTATAAAATGGCAATGTACGGCCTGAACTACCAAAGGAAGACAGGGACGAAATGCTTGGGTAAGGAAGTAACCAGCAACGGGTGGCAGTTGAAGATTGAGCCTGTGCTTATGCAGAGCCAAGAAGTTGCAGTTCATTGCAGCTACCGGAGATGTCCTAATAAATAAGATGATAAATTGACTGTCCGTCGAGATGCACCGGACCTGGCTTAACTTCACATGTCTGGGGAGCAACCTGAAAAGGCTACCGGTACCCCAAAACGATGCCCATCAACTTCCGGATCACCACGATCTTCTTAACATACAAAGCATAAGAATATGGTCACACGTAATGCCATCTGCGATAGGACGATGCTGGCCTCCTTCGATACAATTCCTAATTCCACTGAGCGCGAAAGCATCGAGCGTGACAGACCCATCATCGGTAACAAAGCACGATTTGGACTGGACCCGGGGAATAATAGGAAAAAGAAGGGAAACGTGGAATGTGTCAAAGAGACAACCACCCAAAGGGAAGTAATAACAACTAAAAGCCACCATAAGATCTTCAATGAACGGTGAGGAAACCCCACACCCAGCGGCAGGTCGGAGTTGGCCCCTAAATAAAGAGTAATCAAGTTCAGCGAAATAAACATCATCCTAGACTCCCATAGACATAAAGTGAACTAACTAGAAAACAGACAAGGACACACAAAGGCTTAATAAATTTCCTGACTTAGGACAGGCGCAAACCTGCTGCGGCGGGGTTAAACTAGTTTTATTGGATCCAAACCTTCCCCCTATAGCCAATGTGATAAATCAAAGTATGGATGAACTACCCGAAGAACTGTATAAGCCAGTCGTACGGAAATTCCAGAAGCTTCGCGATTTAAAAGGTTTGGTAGAGCAAGATCTAGGCTGCTGATATCGTAAATATGAGCTTCTTTTCTGCCATAATCGAGGCTTCAAGTACCTCTTGAGCATCATGGACGTCTTCTCAAAGTACGACTGGCTGATGCCGATCAAGGAAAAGAAAGGTGCCCTTTGCTAGATGCCTTTTGGACAGTCTTCAAGGATCGTAAGCCCGAGAAGGTATGGACCGATATTTGCATAGAAATTTATAATCGTGAGATGATGGATATATATATATATATATATATATATATATATATATC
>MJUU01000421.1:0-24632 GCA_002080025.1 Modiolus philippinarum | reverse complement strand
CATATTTTGACTCGTTTCAGAAATTTATTTCAGGACAGAGACGAATTAGATACGAGAAGAAAATATAACCTATTCGCAAAAATAATTGTGGATATATTAGCGGAGTTCTGAAATTTTGCGTCATATTCAACTAAAGTTAAACTTTATTTTCATGTTTAGACTCAAAACATTTTAATTCTTCGGATAAGACATATACATTGCCGAATTATTTGAATTCTTCGAATGTAACATATACTGCCGAAATATTTGAATTTTTGGGGGATGAAATGTATTTGGCTAAAATATTTGAAATCTTTGGACGAAACTTAAATTGCGGAAATACTTGAATTCTTCGGATAAGACGTATATTGCCGAAATATCTGATTTTTTTAAAAGATGAAACATACATTGCAAAATTCAGTTTCGTATAAGAATTTACATTACATTATGTGAATTCTTCAGATCAGACATCGTTTTTAATTCTATTTTCAGATGCATATATTATTGAATTAAATATGTGAATTTTAGACCTCAAATCGTTTTGAAACAAACATTTTATTCTTTTTTAGATAGCTTTATTTTCAAGAATTAATATTAACCATAGTTTAAGAATTTCTGTATTTGATAAATAATTTTATTCTAAATACGTGATCAAACAGTTTGATTTGAATTGTTAAATATTGACTTGATATGATTTAAGTAATTATACAATATGATATACACACTGACAGGTTGTTAATTAAGCTGTTATTTGGACTGATCACGTTTGACCGATCTACTTTGAACGACATGTACCAACAGAATTTGAAAATTAAGTAAAAATCGTATTACAAAGGAACAAAAAATTAAGTTCCTATATCCATTGAGACATTTTCTATGTTATATATATAGCACCGCTCTTACGAATTAAAATATTAATTGCACGAAAACCGCGTAGCAAAAATTTTTTTAATCAGTAAGGCGGTGCTATATATGATTTGTAATATGACCAATGAAAAACGTTTTACCAAGAGTGCGTTAAATATGCTAATGATTTAAAATGAATAATAGGTAAAATCGTCCCCCGAGAAATCAAATGTTCGTCCCCCATCTTTACATAATTAGCACTTAGTTTCATCATTTTAATGAACATTTACATCGGCCAATAAAGTCCAATATACCTCTGCCATGCTGGCGACCTTTTTTTCTATTTGCTAGGACCGTGGGCAGAAGAACCTGGGTCTTCTGTCCATACTGAGTTATAAGGTTCCTTTTTAGAAAAGACATTCGCAATATGTGTTGTATCTTCAAACCATAAACGTTCCTCGACTAAAAAATACTTGTAAATTTGAATGGCAACTCGCTGTATAGGAGGAGGCATTGGTTGGGACAGAAGAAGAATAAATGTGCAAAATTTGACAAATTTTGAATAAAAGACATGTATAAAAAGGAACATATGAAAATCATCTTTCTGACAAGAAACGAACGCCCGAGTAAAATTTCCATGCCATAGGCACTACAAAAATAAAGACAGTTGTTTACTAATATTAGCTGTTTACCAAATAATAAAATCAATACGAGTTTCATTGGCTTCTGTATTTTCTGAGGGAGAAGTCCAGCAATGCATTATCATCTAATTTGCATGAAGTTAATGCACTGAATTAAGCCCATTGTATTTGTATTGTGGGCAGGAACTGAACTTTTCTACAGTGCAATAACTTCCCAATAGTGAAATTAATGCATTCTACACAGAATATCGACCTTCAGAGCATTGAAAGATCAAAGGAAATTTTAAAAATCATATTAGAACTTTTGATATGTTTCTTTCATTCATTAATAAACGGGAACGTTTCTTCAGTGCACTGTCCGGGAGGGCAATATTTCATGATCAACATCCGTTTTATTATGTCCTCGGACTTCATCATAGGCGAACAACATTTCACAGCGGACGTTATTTAATGTTACACACTCTGGAGTCCTGTCACTGGGGTGTTTAGTCGTTCCCCCTATTTGCACTGGCATGTTCATAATATTACATCTATAATGCGTCGATGTTCACTTACATTCGAAAGCTTAAAAAATGGTATTCTGTCAAAAAAAAAAGTAGAACACTTTCTTGTAGCCTTGTACCGGTAAGTCTTTTCGCTTAGTGTTATACATCTGATAAATAAACACGACATTAAAACGTTTTTAAAACGAAAAAAAAAAAAAACAAAACAAAAAAAAACCACAAAAAAACGCAAGAAAAACAAACTTGATGGCTGGTTATTTAGTTTTGAGTAAATATATAGACTTTTACCTGGAACGGATGAATGTTCCCTTGTTGTAAATGCACAAGTTGGTGACATGTGAAAGTTGAAAACATACTTACTTGCTCTCAAGGCTCGCTCTGTCTCTTGGGTTATCAGTATGTAACACGATCTAAACTTAACTGAATCGATTTTGTAAAATGAAAAATTGTAAATCCATGCATAATGCAACTTTTTGAATTTTATACCAAAGTTAGTCGTTACTCGTGACATGCACAATTTAAATGATGACCATTCACATATTGATTTTTGTACTACAAAGAGTCAAGCTTTCACATTTAAATTTTACATAATCGCTGCTGTCATACACACAATATTGTTGGCGCATAAAATAAAATAAAAAATTAGTCTTAAAACTTCAGCATGAAAAAAAATGCTTATTTACAAGTTACAAAGTTTATTCAGTTTTTTTTTTACTTGCATTCCGAGTAAACTACCTTGTTTTCAATTAACTGGTAAAATTATAAAAATATGGATTTTAGAAACCGTTACTATTAATCTCGAAAATTATAAAAAAGGAACATATTTTTTAATTTAAAAATTCGAATATATATTTCATTTTCGTGTACAATTGTTAAGATATTTAGGCCCGTCATGGGTTTCTTGATTACCTGATTACCAGGTTATCTTTTAATGATTATTTGATTACGAGGGCATTTATTTAATAATTATTTCATTTTTATCTTGTGTTTTTATATACTTTTTGATTACTAAGCCAAAATTTTATTAATTACCAAGGTAAAATATAATAATTATTTGATTACCAAGGCAAAAATTTAATGATTATTTGATTCCTAGGACAATGAGGACCCTCGTTATTGGAAAATTAAAAACTTTTTTACAGTATTTAAAGCGGGTGTGTACGCCCTGTCTGCTGTGGCACACAACATAGTTCTTGAGATTTTTGTTTTGAATTTGAGATGATGAAAAAATTAGATGAATAATCTATAAATTAATACAATAATTTGTGTAAAAATTAATAGGAATGCTATATGGGACGCCAAACTTGGTGTATAAGAAAGTTTAAACTGATAAGTGATTTGGATATTGCCTTCTGGCAATAAAAATAGCTTTAAACATATGGACGAGTCCGTAACAAATTCTGAAATTTCACAGTTTTATGGATGCTAATATTGAAACATCGCTTAATGTATTTTTTTATCAGATTGAAAAACAGAAAATTCTTGTTTTAGATCGTATTTTCACTTGAATCTCATTTGAATTTTTCATATTTAAACAATTTCTAGCTTTCTGTGTCATGTAAACAATTTAATTATTTATTTTTCCTACGGTATGGGAAAATAGTTTACCCATGAAAACTGTGTTGTTCTATTAAATCAGTACATTACAGAAAATTATAATTTTGCCATATCCTACGAATAAAAGTATATTGGTATCCACTTTAATGACAACTTCTACACATGTTCTACCTGTGACAAGACAGTAAAATTAACCACACAATTGCAATGGCCTAAAATCGACTGTGACAGTTTAGGACAGTGCATGTCAGTACATGTAAATTCTATAAACGTCTGTCATTACCTGTAACAGTACATGACAGTCCATATAGGCCAAATAAGTATTGTCACAATCAGGGACAGTTCATCACAAGCAAGACAGTCGTAAACGGTTAAAAAAGTACTGTCACAAGCGGGGACAGTTATTTACAATACAGGTAAATACTGTTACTGACTGTCATTTACTGTTACAGTGTCTTACAGTTTGTCGCAGTCATGAGTATGTCTATAAACTACTGTTGAGGACTGTCTCAATCAATAACAGTACTTTTCTAGTCTTCACAGTTGTTTATAGGACGTTTCCAGTTAATGACAGTTAGAAAAAGACTGTCACTGGTATGGACAGTACTTTTTTCTGTTCATAGCGATATGAACCATCATCGAATCAACAGTTTTGGATGGTCACGTGATAGCTAGGACGCCGTCATAAAGAGAAGGATCAACCTCATGCTGAAGGATAGCCTGAAAGGTATCGATGACTTAGAGGCAGAGCTCAGTGCAACCTTAAAGCACTCGTGGCAATGAGGAAACGTTTGGACCGCATCGCGAAGGAGATGGCTAAGTGCTTACTCATGGCAAGAGTAAGATGGTTGGATATCGATAGGGCATTTGACCCGCAATCTGAGAGAGGCCCAAGCAGACGAGGTGGTGACCACGGGATGGAACGCTTCAAAGTGGCATGAGCTGGCAGCAAGAATGCAAGCTATGATAAATTATAGAAGAAAGTCAAGTCTGACGGAGGTTATCGATATTGATAAATATCGTTCTATTGACTCAATCATATCGTTGCTTGATGGTTGACACACCACTAATCAGGGCTAATCCACCACAGTCTGTCTTGTATCTCTCTAGAGGGACCGAAAAGATTTCCGATGGGTTTTTTTTTGCAGGTCGGATTGCTTTATCCAGGAATTAAAACCCGCCGTTGAAGTCCTTGAGGCGATAGGTGGTTTGATGCGGATTAAAGGCTTGGGGGATGGGGAAAACTTCCTAGGTCCAGCACAGAGTATATCCATTCTCGAATGCACCATTTTTCTTGCTGACACGGACTTTATCGCCGACATCGAATCGCTGCAGCCTCATTGGTGGGAGATCGTAAAGATTCCAGAAATTGGCCTCGTGCTCTTTCTGGCTGGCAGCGTTGGGAGTCATCTTGATTCTTTGATGCATGGTGGCATTAAACTGGCAATCGAGATCGTTCAAGGCAGGGAGGTAAGTGCCCGTCAAAGTACTTAAAACATATTCTCCTTCATGGTACGACTCCAGCGATTTACCACACTCCACTTCTCTTCGTTCTTGGTGGAGTAGAACTTCAGGAGCATATCCCTCATCTCACGATTATAAATTTCTATGCATTTATCGGTCAATAGATTATCGGGCTAACGATCTTTGAGGACAGTCCGAAAGGCATCTGGCAAGGGACACCTTTCTAATTCTTGAGCGGCACCAGCCAGTTGTTCTTGGAGAAGACGTCGTTGCTGCTCAAGAGGTACTTGAAGCCTCGATTATGGTGGAAAATGCGCTCATACTGTAATTGTACTTATTTTCGCGGTGTACTTATTTTCACGAATTTCGCGGTCGGCAACTTTCCGCAAAAATAAGTACCCGCGAATGTATTAAGTTTACATTAAAGTTATAAGGAAAGCACTCACTTCCGTGAAATTAAATACACGCAAACTTGGCTAGAGTGGAATATTCGCGAAAATAAGTACCCGCGAATATAAGTACAATTACAGTATTTACGATAGCGACAGCCCAGGTCTCGTTCTACCAACCCTTTTGCCCCAGGACGTTTCTGTAATTTGCGTTGGACTCCCTTATGCAGTTCTTCGGGTAGATCATCCGTACTTTAGTCCCCAAGCCCAGTCAAATTTGGGCTTTGTTACCGATAATGGGTCTGTCATGCTCGAAGGCGTGCAGAGGGATAAGAATGGCATCGATGTATAACATCTTTTTATTGCTGATCGCATTGCCTGCAACCGTATTCCTTTGCTTGGTATGTAACACAGAGCGTGGTGATCCGCGGGATTAATGGGCATCGTTTTGGGGGTAAATGAAGCCTTTTCAGGTTGGTCCCCGGACAGGTGAATAAAAGTGACAACAAAAGTCCGAATCAATGACATGGACAGACCAGTGAGGAAAATCCGTAAAACATACAACAGAATCAAGAAAACACAAAATTATGCTTGGGCTATTGCATCTCGACGGACATTAAATTTATCAGCTTATTTATTAAGACATATCCGGTAGCTGCAATGAACTGCGACTTCTTGGCTCTGCAAACGCACAGGTCCCAATCTCCAACCGCCAGACATTGCTTGTCACTTCCTCACCCAAGCATTTCGTTCCCGTCTTCCTCACCCAAGCATTTCGTACTCGTCTTCCTTTGGCTTTTCAGATCGTACATTGCCATTTTATATAGACAAATGGGCGTTGAAAACCTCAAATACGAGTGTGCATAACCACTTTTCCCTTCAACATCTATGCAACCTAGGTCTGATCATTATGAAATCGGACCGAGGCAAGACGACACTGATGAATAACCTCCTCCTGTGCTACGGATGGATCGACTACAATCGACTCTTACGTCTACGGAAAACCACGCCAACAGTCAATATACCAGCTGCTCTTGCGGGCGCTGGGGCAAGGGTTTACGAAAGACGATTTCCGTGACCTTCTCTGACACAAGATCCTTGATGGACGTCGTGGACATGGTGAGCAGCCGCCCAAACCAAGCGGTATCGGGCCGGTCTTCGAGCACTAAAACGACATGCCAGACCCTCGCGACCTCGACCCCTCTCAGAGTAATCTCATGGTTTTCTACGACTCTTATGCTGAGCAAGCAAAGCGAGTGCGAAGAATACATCGTGCAGGGTCGCCATCATAACGAAGAATAATTCTACCTCTGCCAAAATTTCTTCAAGATCCCGCGGCAAATGATCTGGATGAATGCCAGCTTCATTTTCCTCTTCCCACAGCATGCCAAAAATTGCGATTATATCCGCCGGGATCATTGCAGCCATTTCATTCCTGTTCAAGTCGATCGCACGAGCCTCGAAATTGGAAAGTGTCTATGCAGGAATTTTCCTGGAGAGTCAACGATACTTTGATCGGAAGTCCTGAAATGGACCAAAGGTTCCACGACCCCCCCTTTTTCAGTGTGAGAACTAGTTGGAGCGGGGGCTTTATGGTATGGACCAAAGATATAGGTGCAATAGATAGACCCCAGTGCTGCATCAAGACCCGTCCGCGGCAATCAGTGCAGGTTCCCATCCATGTTGGGCAGTGTTAATTAAATGCAATAGGCACTCAAAACTTTCTGCGTACGGCGATTGGTATAATGCTTAGGGGTGATCTATCCAACGCTTATTGGGCGTTGGTGATTCTGTAAATAAATGACGTTCATCAAGATGATCACCGATCCCGAGAAGCTTGAGGCGCTTGCTAAGAACATACCAAGTGCAGTATCCAGGCTTACCATATGATAAGATCGGCCAAAGCTGCGACCTCTCCTAGATATTCAAGCAATAGTGTCCTAAGCTAGAGGACGATTACAACATAGGGACAAACACATGGCACTCAATCCGTATTTCTGATGTTAAGCTTTTATGACAATAGATTTCATGGTATTTTACATACCCAATTTGTACAGAACACAATTAATAAAAGACTGCCTGTAACAGAGAAACTCAAAAGTGATTATTGATTCATTTATGGCCGGCGTAAGAATTAAACGAATTACTTTTAAAATCTTTACCATAAGCAATGAAGGGATATCGAGTAAATGTACATGAGACAAAGTCTCTACAAATAAACAGGGTAAAACAAGGCAATGGAACAACGCTTTAATTGTTGTTCTTCATCTTGAAGTCTCCACGAGGCCTTCAACAATGAGCTTTTCTCATAATTCATAGTAAGTTAAGACAGCCCTAGCACCCGTTAGAGCGTCATTTATCGATAATCATCTAATTATCGAATAACGCCACAACCATGCTCCATATTATTAATGAATGCGGGTTTGTCAACAAACATTAAATCAACTGCCAAAGACTTCTTTCAATCGCTGTTTGATGGGATAACAAAAGTCGTTAGGATTCCTCAACCATTTTTGAAATCCAGGATAATATTTTATTGGTTAGGTATCTTGCACAACTTGTACTTAAAATCAATAAAGAATATCTAAGGTGGCTCTAAACAATTGTATTTCAAAAGCGGTCAATGAATTTTGGAGGCTTGGTGGAAGATATAAACACATGACTTTTGAAACCTGTACCATATTGCAAAAGTGGTTGGGATTACAAAAATTGTTGAAATAACAAAAGTGGTTGATAGCCATTTCTCATCAACCACTTTTAAAACCCCTACCATTTTTGAAATCCAGGATAAAATATTTATTTGGTATCTTACACAATATAACATATCTAAGGTGGCCAAATACAATAGTATTTCAAAAGTGGTTATTACTTTAATACGGGTTGGTGGAAGATTTAAGCGAACGGCTTTTCAAATCTACTGCACATTTGTAATCAAGGGATTAGAAACGTAGATGATAATACAAAAGTGGTTAATAGCAATTTCATGTCAACCACTTTTCAAATCAATGGTAATATTTTCATAGAGTATCTAACATCAATATCAGATATCTAAGGTGGCCCTAAACAATTGGATTTCAAAAGTGATTATTACTTTAATAAGGGTTGGTGGCTGAATCAATGGAACTATTTTTGCAATCTTCATATTTGTCATCAAGGGATTACAAACGTGGTTAGGGTATGGAAAACAAACGAGGTTGATAAACATTCTTAGTCAATCACTTTTGAAATCTAAATCACTTTTGTAATCCCTCATTCATCTCAAAGAGTGCCATAAAATATTGATCTTTACTTGAAGTGACAATGGTTCTGAATTTCACAAATACTAAAATACATTTGAAATCATGGGATTACAAAAATGGCTAAGGATTACAAAAGTGGTTGATGAAATATCTTAGTCAACCACTTTTGAAATCTCAACACTTTTGAAATCCCTCATTCAACTCAAAGAATTTCATAAAGAATGTTGATCTTTACTTTAAGTGACAGTGGTTCTGGACTTCAAAAATACTGTACCACAATCAAAATCTTGGGATTACAAACGTCGTTGATAAAAAATCTTAGTCAACCACTTTTGTAATCTCAACAACTTTTGTAATCTCTTATTCAACTCAAAAAAAATGTTGACCTTTACTTAAAGTGACAGTGGTTCTGGATTTCACAAATACTTAACCTCATCTGAAATCGTCGGATTACAAAAGTGGTTAGGGATTACAAAAGCGGTTGATAAAAAATATCAGTCTACCATTTTTGTAATCTTAACCACTTTTGTAATCCCTTATAAAACTCAAAGAGTTTCATAAAAAATGTTAATTTTTACTTATTACAAAGTTACAGTGATTCTGGATTTCAAAAATACTAAACCACATTTGAAATCGTGGGATTACAAGATGGGTTGATGAAAAATCTTAGTCAACCATTTTTGAAATCTCAACCACTTTTTTAATACATCATTCAACTTAAAGACTTTTACAAAAAAAACTGTTGATCTTTACTTCAACTGACAGTGTTTCTTGATTTCAAAATACTAAAAACAACATCTGTTTACTTAAAGTGACCGTGGTTCTAGATTTCAAATCTACTAAACCAGATCTGAAATCGTAGGATTACAAAAGTGGTTAGAGATTACAAAAGTGGTTGATAGAAATTCTTAGTCAACCACTTTTGTAATCCCTCATTCAACCCAAAGAGTTTCATAAAAAGTGTTGATCTTTACTTGTGAAGTAACAGTGGTTCTGGATTTCAAAAATACTTACCACAATTGAAATCGTAGAATTACAAAATTGGTTAGAGTTTACAAAAGTGGTTGATAAATATTTGTGTCAACCTTTTTAGCTCACCTGGCCTAAAAGGCCATGTGAGCTTTTGCCATCACTATGCGTCCGTCGTCCGTCGGTCAACAATTTCAAAAATCTTCTCCTCTGAAACCACTAGGCCAAATGTAACCAAACTTGGCCTGAATCATCACCAGAGTATGGTTTCTCAAAATTGTGTTCGATTAGGCGGTAGGTCAAACAACATGGCCACCGTTGCTAAAAATAGAACATAGGGGTAAATTGCAGTTTTTGGCCAATAACTCGAAAACCATTACAGATATCAAAAATCTGACAGAGGTAAAAATGATCAGCATGGCAAGGTCTACCCACCTCGAAATTTTGAAGAAAACCCATTAACCCTTGTAGGAGTTTTTGCCCTTTTTTCACCAAATTTTTAAAATTTTCGTATTTTTCATCTTTTATTTCTAAAACTATAGAAGATGAAGGTCAAGTGTAAACTGATGAAATGTTTGCCATGCTGTGGCGACTTGAAAACTGATGTTGAAAATTGTTCCTTCACCGCCATTTTCAAAATGGCTGCCCCAAAAAAGGCGGGAAAATTCAACATTGTACGATTTCAATGAAATTTGGTTTCCAAATAGATTTTGATGTTGTGACTTTAAAACCGGTGTTGAAAATTGTTCGTTGACTGCCATTTTCAAAATGGCCGCCAAAAAAGGCGGGAAAATTCAACATTGTCCGATTTCAATGACATTTGGTTTCCAAATAGGTCTTGATGTCGCAACTTCAAAACCGGTGCTGAAAATTGTTCGTTGACCGCCATTTTCAAAAGGCCGCCAAAAAGGCGGGAAAATTCAACATTGTCCGATTTCAATGACATTTGGTTTCCAAATAGGTCTTGATGTTGCAACTTCAAAACTGGTTTCAAAAATTGTTCGTTGACCGCCATTTTTAACATGGCCGCCTAAAAAGGCGGGAAAATTCAACATTGTCCGATTTCAATGAAATTTGATTTCCAAATAGATATTGATGTTGCAACTTCAAAACCGATGTTCAAAAAAAGCCCAACAAAGAAATATAGTAAAACATGATCAGACTATAAAAACAGTTCAAGATATTGGAGGTGTTTGAGCTACAAAAGTTTGAGAAGCTAAAGATCAACTGTATAACCTACAATGTTTCCTTGATTAAGGCAACTGAAAGCCAAGTGAGCGATACAGGCTCCTGGGGGCCTCTGGTTCGTAATATCAACCACTTTTGTAATCCCTCATTCAACTCAAAGAGTTTCATCAAAAAAATGTTGATCTTTACTTAAAGTGACAGTGGTTCTGGATTTCATAAATACTGAACCACATTTGAAATCGTAGGATTACAAAAGTCGTTAATAAAAAATCTTAGTCAACCACTTTTTTAATCCCTCATTCAGCTCAAAGAGTGTTATTTAAAAAAAAAAAATGTTGATCTTTACTTCAACTAACAGTGGTTCTGGATTTCAAAATACTAAACATCATATCAAATCGTAGGATTACAAAAATGGTTAGGGATTACAAAAGTGGTGGAAAAAAATCTTAGTCAACCACTTTTGTAATCTCAACCACTTTTGTAATCCCTTATTCAACTCAAAGAGTTTCATAAAACAATGTTGATCTTTACTTAAAATGACAGTGGTTCTGGATTTCAAAAATACTAAACCACATCTAAATCGTAGGATTACAAAAGTGGTTGATAGAAATTCTTAGTCAATCACTTTTGTAATCTCAATCACTTTTGTAATCCATCATCCAACCCAAAGAGTTTCATAAAAAAAAAGTGTTGATCTTTTCTTGTGAAGTGACAGCGGTTCTGGATTTAAAAATACTTACCACATTTGAAATCGTAGGATTATAAAATTGGTTAGAGATTACAAAAGTGGTTCATAAAAAATCTCAGTCAACCACTTTTGTAATCACAACCACTTTTGTAATCCCTTATTCAACCCAAAGAGTTTCATCAAAAAGATGTTGATCTTTACTTAAAGTGACAGTGGTTCTGGATTCCAAAAAATACATACCACAATTGAAATCGTAGAATTACAAACTTGGTTAGAGTTTACAAAAAAGTGGTTGATAAAACATCTTAGTCAACCCTTTTTTTGTAATCTCAACCACTTTTGTAATCCCTTATTAACTCAAAGAGTTTCATCAAAAATATGTTGAACTTTACTTAAAGTGACAGTGGTTCTGGATTTCAAAAATACTGAACCACATTTGAAATCGTAGGATTACAAAAGTGATTGATAAAAAATCTTAGTCAACCACTTTTTAATCCCTCATTCAGCTCAAAGAGTGTTATTTAAATGTTGATCTTTACTTCAACTAACAGTGGTTCTGGATTTCAAAATACTAAACAACATCTGAAATCGTAGGATTACAAAAGTGGTTGATAAAAAATCTCAGTCAACCAGATTTTTAATCCCTCATTCAACTCAAAGACTTTTATAAAAAACAATGTTGATCTTTCCTTCAACTGACAGTGGTTCTGGATTTCAAAATACTAAACATCTGAAATCGTAGGATTACAAAAGTGGTTAGGGATTACAAACCAACGGCAGTAGAAGACCGAAGGAACAAGGAAAGCGATGACTACAAAAATCGAAGTCCAAAGACTTGGCAAAAACGGTAACAGATAGAAACAAAGACAAAACAGTGACGTGAGACAGCTACAATGCACGGATATGAATAGATAACATTAAGAACTAAGGCACTCACAGTGTAAACTCCCATGAAAACCGGGAGTGACATCAGGTGAGTGACAAAAGTGGTTGATAAAAAAAACCTAAGTCAACCAGTTTTGTAATCCCTCATTCAGCTCAAAGAGTGTTATTTAAAAAAATGCTGATATTTACTTCAAGTAACAGTGGTTCTGGATTTCAAAATACTAAACATCTGAAATCGTAGGATTACAAAAGTGGTTAGGGATAACGAAAGTGATTGATAAAAAATCTTAGTCAACCACTTTTGTAATCTCAACCACTTTTGTAATCCCTTATTGAACTCAAAGAGTTTCACAAAAAATGTTGATCTTTATTCTTAAAGTGACAATGGTTCTGGATTTCAAAATACTAAACAACATCTGAAGTCGTAGGATTACAAAAGTGGTTAGGGATTACAAAAGTGGTTGATAAAAAATCTCAGTCAACCACTTTTGTAATCTCAATCACTTTTGTAATCCCTTATTCAACTCACAGAGTTTTATCAAAAAAATGTCGATCTTTACTTAAAGTGACATTTTACAGTAAAACCTGTACTTTTGAATCCAAATTATGTCGAAAAAAAATCTTATGATAGATGGGTTATAAAAGTGGTTAGGGATTACAAAAGTGGTTGATAAGACATTTAGTCCAACCACCTTTGTAACCCAAAACCACATTTGTAATCAAGGGATTACAAAAGTGGTTAGGATAACAAAAGTGGTTGTAACAAAGCCTATATCATTATTTTGGTGGGAAATTTGGAGATTTGGTAATAATGAAATCATACAAAGAGTGCATTTGCAAAATGTAAGCTTTTACTTTGTTTTATTAGAAATATACTCCAAGCTTCATAATATGAACTTTGAGTATATCACTTTACATAGAACTTCGAATGGTAAACCTCTGGGCTAAAATTATTAACCGGGACGATTCGAAGATGACAAATATTTCTTATGAATACATGCTTCTTAAGAATAAACAAAAAACGGTTATAATATCAAGTGGTTTAAGTGTATTAAAATATCATAGATAAATGTGGCGTTTTCTAATATCTTGGAAATACAAAGAAATTTTAACTAACAGTTGTTTAATTTAAGCATAAAACAAAGACTGACGGATCAATTTCAACAAAAATGACTGTCGGAAAATTTTTCGAAAGCTTTATGCTATAAATTATTTAACGAAAATTTTGAATTTGAAAAATATTCACACTCATTGTCAGATAAAGATAAAACATCACTCTGTAAATTTTGATCTAGTAAACATAGATACCCATTGAAATAAGTAGATGGTCATATATTGAAAGGAATATCAGATACTGCAACCTGTGTCATTGTGAAGGTATTGGGACCGATTTCCATACATTTGAAAAAGTAGTTCTTTAGTAAATAATAAAAAAAAGAAACCTTCTTATAGACATCATTACAATATAAGGTATTTTGGTAAATTATTTCCAGCTAAAAATGTAAATGTGCTAAAAATCTGTGTAAACTCATAAAAAGAATAAATTCCTAAGTCGGTCTTCCCGGTTAATCAACTGACCTACATATACATATTACTGCATTTTTTTTTATTTTATGATTTGAAGATATAATTTGTGAATTGTGATTAGTTTATTTGACGTCACATGACGTTCTAAAAATATGTTGTAAACCTGGTATTCCCATAAATAGTAAATGACGTTAATATTTGGAAACGTCAAGGATTTACCATGTATTTGTAGAGACCTTGTCTCATATATATTTACTCCATATCCTTTCATTGTTTATTTAAGACTAGAGTTTGTCTCTCCTACAGTTTGGAGTCCGTACTTCGTAGCTATGATTTTTCTAACCTTATACCACATTACCGCATACTCTTATCATAGAGAAGTTTTCGTATTTGATTAAATGGTCCTTCAAAAAATCAAGATGTACTTACATTTGTGGCAATACCTTTAAATCGTTTTTCGGTGACGACAAACATGACAAATATACCAACTGGACTTGTTATGACTGGATATGGATATGATAAAGGCATTAAATTTTCTTTTTGATTATATTTTTGTTCGTTTCAGTGATACAGTCTATCGGCAAAAATTGGTATTCTATGAGTATCAACTGTGCACCTCTCATAGCAGATATATTTCTTTATCACTACGAGTCCCAATTCAAAGCAAAAAAAAAATAAATAAATAGACCTTTCTTAACAGCATCTAGTTATATTTTTAACAATACATATAGATATTTGGACGGTATTTTGGCTTTAAATAATCCTGCATTTTCTAAATTTACAGACCATTCTTTTTAAATCGAATAGCAGCAGTGATCATAACCCTTTTCTTGATTTTGATTGATTGGTTGATATGAGGTTTAACGGCGCTTTAAGTAGTATTTCAGCTATTTCATGACGGTCAGTTTTAGTGGTCTAGGAAGCCGGAGTACCCAGAGAGAACCACCGACCTTGGGCTGGTCACTGACATACCTTATCACTTACGATTGTAAGTCGATTGCACACTTTTTTTGTATTGTACAAAGTGGGGCGCGAACTCACACCGCAGTGGTGATAGACTACAGTTGTTGTTCAGTTAGTTAACTACCTTAACCACTCGGTCACCCAGGGCCCTCTTGATTTTGATATATCAATAAATCAAGAATAGTTAAACTCTAAAGTTTATGGTAAAAGGGAAGATTTCTCTTTTCCTTAAGTTAATTTTCCCCATCTCAACGGCCATGTTCCGTAAGCCCCTTCTTACGGGGTCTACATTTCACAACTTGTTCGATATGCACGAATATGTAGTGATGTTTCTGACTTCAACGACTGAAATCTTTGTCTAACTGAAAAAGTTCCGATCAAGGGTTTAGATATCATAAATTTAGATAAACATTCTCTAAATTTTATCATAGATACATTGAATTATTAAGAAAATTTGGTTTTACATGCAGGGCTCTTATACAACAAATCCAAACTGCTGTGGAAATATCATTCACAAAGCGCATAAATTCAAAAATTGTCCTTCCAAACTTATTAGCTCGTTGAACAATTTTATTCATAAAAAGGATATAAATACAGCATTGTTGTTAAATCTTTACTTCTGGTTTTTGTTGGCAAAGATATTGAACAGCTCCTAGATGATTTACACCATAACTAAATTTAGACAATTTTTCAAATTGGCATTATTTGGCATTGTACAATATAATGTTCTTTATCATAATGTATAATGTTGTTATAAATCTTTTTAGAAGTATTTCAATTGAAGTTTCATATGTAAGAAGGCTTGATATCATAGTCAACAGTAATTATATCCTTCGTTAGGTGTCAGAAACTACAAGCATTTGTCAGGACAGTATCCGTCTGTATTGTCTTCATGTTTTATGTACAGTTGACTCTCATTATCCCGAAACTGAAGGGACCCCCTAAAAATTCGACTCAGCCGAAGTTCAACAAAGTTTGAGAAGCAGAAAAGGGAGATAACCACAGAAGAGTATGTCTACAATAAGTACTACTAGATCCGGTTACAGATTCATTGTATCCTGGTTGTCGTTATCTATTCTTGTAATTGTTTGTATTTTGCTGAATTATTGTTGGTTTGTTTGTTTCTCTGTTGAATAAAATTGTATTTTGTTGCATTTGGTTTTGTTTCTAATGACGACCGAAAATTACATTTTTTTCTTTGAATTATGAAATGCCAAAAATTCTTTTAATTCAAAGCGTAATTTTAAGTTGCCAGAAAAATATAACCCTGCTTTTAATGACATTAACGTACTAAGAAACTGCAAAAATCAAATAATTATTACAAGATTTATTACATTCAAAATGATTAAGCACTATTAAGAAATAACAATGACATTTATTGATGATAAAACTATTTCACCAGTTACAGTCACTACATAAAAACACTATTCTGCAAACGTACTGGGTGTCATGAAATCTGAAATGTCACATTGTTTTACACATAAACTAAGCAAATAACTAAATACCGAGGTTACTGTGAATTTACTTTCTGCCTATGCGCATTTCGACAACATCTGTCTCTTCAGTGCAGATAAAATCTAAACGTTTGGAAGACCATATACTCAAAGATATTTAAAAACTGTCAGAGAACAAATAACCAATATGATCTAAATGTATAGCCAAAATTAGCTAAGGACAGAGCTATGCATGAGGGAGATATTCCTTAGTTTTCAACAAAATTTACAAAAATTTAGATATTGTAAGGTTCCAAAAAATAATCGGCTTTCGGGTCAGCACCGAACTACTGACTTTCATAATAAAATTTGACACATCATTTAATTTCTTAGTTGCAACATTTGAATTCTTGGGAAATTCTAGTTGTTCGGTGATTACATCTAGTGCGGACATAACAGCAGAAACTGGTCGTCGTTTTGATGCTAGTTCATCTTTATCATTACTAGTAACTGATTGTGCGGCATTTCTGGATGATACAACGTCTTCCAAGATATCGTCGTCGGTCATCTGAGTTGATGTTGATACGTTGTCATCCACAGCTGCGTAGTCGTCAAAGTTCACATTGACTGAAAGACCAATCCTGCATAGTTGAGACAATGGGATATCATCCTCGTATCGCTGTCAAGAACTGGGTCAGGAGACTGGAAACTGGCATGTTTATAACAATTAGCAATGGTTTCAGTTGTTACTTTACCCCAGGCATTATTTAACATTCTAAGTGTGTCAAGCACAGACATCTATAATTCTGTTTTTAAATCAAGAGCTCTTATCTTTTTTTTGGGGATGATTAGCTTTCAGGTCGTAGTCTCTCTTCATCTTTGCCTGGGTCGACCTAAGGGTCTTCCAAGCTATGTCGTGAGATTTTCTTATAGCTTTCTCAAGCCCTACAACGTACTCCTCAGTCCCTGAGTACTTTTTCTCGGAATCAACCCCAAACATTAGGTCATGTTGGGAGTGTATCCTGTGCTCTTGCCAATTGGGGGAAGTGCTCATTCCAATTATCCTGGGCGGAGTCTACAAAACATCTCACGGCATCCATAAGACTTCTGTTTTGTCTTTCGACCTGACCATTAGCTGATGGTCTGTAAGGCGTATTCCTGGCCTTATGCATTTCCAGTAGCTCACATACTGATTTAAAGAGTGCGCTTTCAAAATTGCGACCTTGATCAGTAAATATTTGGAATGGATATCCAAATCTGGCAAAAAATTCGTTAATTGCGGCTTGGGCTGTCACTTCAGCGGTCTGTGACGGTAATGGAATACACTCAGTCCATTTAGTAAACTGGTCTACCATCATTAAAATGTGTTCGTTACCCTTCTTGGTTTTCGGAAAGGGTCCCATAAAGTCTAAATGTAATCTTTCCATAGGTGCCCCAGCGTGATACTGGGTCATTTGGTAGCGAGCATGTCTGGTAGGCTTTTTGTTCTTACTACAAATGTCACAAGATACCACAAATTGTCTTATGTCCCTTGATATATTGTACCAATGGTAATTGCAAGTGTTCTCTCTGTTCCCTGGTGGCCAGCAGCAGGTATGTTATGGGACAACTCCATAACTGTGTTTTGTAAAGCAGAGGGGATTACAAATCTCTCCTTTTGACCCTCCTTTTTAGGTTTACTGCGTAGTATACCCTCAGTATCTAGGAAAAACATCTTCCTGTTTATCCAATAGCTCTTTGCTGCTGGTGATGCAATGAATAGTTCATCTTCTTTGGGTTCCACCTGTTTCTCAAGGTAGTGTAACAGTATACTTAGGTCAGTATCTTTGGACTGTTCATCCTTGATTTCATCTGGTGAAAAACCTTGTATGATTATTCCACTATCTGGTGTGATTGCTTTTACTGAGTAGCCATGATCTGACTCTATTGCTATTTGATATGTAATACAATCAGTTGCCAGATCTAATCTGGTAGTAAAAATCTGGGTCTCATCTTGGTCTATTTGGTCACTCTCACCAAATAATTGTATCATGGCAGTGGATACATCCTCAACTGCATGATTGTTTTTGTTCTGACGTCTCCTCTTGGTCAGTGAGACTGCCTCGTCTACGTCTTGTATAAATTTAGACCAAGTTCTGTGCGCTTTCTGACAGTAGATGCAACCTCCACATGGGAGCTCAGTTACGTCCATATCTGAGTTGTAATGTGGACACTCTTGGACGTCTGACACCAACCTAGATAAATTGTCAGCGTTTTCGTGGTTTTTGCCAGCTCTGTTTTTAATGACCATGTCATACTGGCTTAACTCCTCCATCCAACGAGCAAGTTGCCCTTTGGGTTCCTTAAATCGTAACAGCCACGTCAGACTGCTGTGGTCTGTACGAATGGTGAACTGTTGTCCGGGCAAGTAATGCCTGAACTGCCTAGTGAAGCGGACAACAACCAGTAGCTCTTTCCTAGTTGTACAATACCTGCGTTGCTCAGGTGCGAGTACAAAGCTATCGTACGCAATGATCTTTTCTTGACCATTTTGAACTTGGATTAGTTCAGCCCCTATGGCTTTATCCGACGCATCTGTGTCAAGAATGTTGTGACCTTTCTGGTTCGGAAGGATAAGGACCGGTGCCGTAAGCATCTTTTCCTTCAGTTGTTCAAAGGCTTCTTGCTTGGTTTCGTCCCAGTAGAACTTATTTTTCCCTGTCACATCGTACAGGGGATATGAGAGTTTGGCATAGTTCGGTATGAACATTCGGTGATAGTTCACGAAACCAAAGAACTTTGCTACGTCCTTTGTACAGTTGGGCACTGGCCAGTCCTTTACTGGCTTAAGGTGTTGTTTACCTATATGTAAACCATTCTTGTTTATTTTCCGGCCTAAAAATTCAACAGATTTGGAAAAAAGTTCACACTTTGCCGGCTTCAGTTTAAGCTTGTACTTCCTAAATCTCTCCAGTACTGCTTTGAGGTTCTCCAGATGCGACTGGAAAGATGTACTAGCACCAAGATATCGTCTAAAAATGCTAAGACTGTTTTCCAGGTTAAACCTCGAAGCACAAGGTTCATCACCCTAGCATAGGTACTGGGTGCATTCCATAATCCAAAACTCATCTTAATGCACTCAAAAAGACCATATTTTGATGTAAATGCAGTTTTCTTCCGGTCTTGGGTGTTAATTTTCACCTGCATAAACGCCCAATTAGCATCTAGCTTGGAATACCAAGTGTTACCTGCTAAGGTATCCAAACTTTCCTCTATTAAGGGTAGAGGGAATACATCTTTCACTGTAACTGAGTTCAGTGCACGATAGTCTATGCACCATCTAACTCCCCCGTCCCTTTTACGGATGAGCACTGGTGCGGAAGCCCACTCTGATATAGAGAGTTGTATAACTCTAGCATCTATCATCTTTTTCAGATGAGCCTCCTCCTCTTCCACAAAGCAAGCTTGTGTACGCCTCAAGCGTTGCTTAATCGGCTTTGCTGAACCAGTGTCTATACTATGTTCTATTTCAGTAAAGTCTCCAAGGTCATAGTCATGTATGGCAAATGCATCTTGGTAGTCACACAGCATATCATATACTTGCTGTTTTTCTATATCGGACAATTCTCTACATGACCTTTTGTACAATTCCGATAAGTGTTCAGGGAGTTTTTACCAGCAGAACTGGTTACATTAAATGTATTCACCTTTTAATCTCCTGGCTCAGGTATTGAAGTTATTACTGTAACTTCCTCTGCTTGACCTTTTACTTCTCCTTTCTTTAAAGTAACATGGGTTTCACCGACGTTTACCAGACAAATGGCTGGTAGTTGGCCGCCAGTGCAAACGGTTCTTGGCATCAACAAAGGTTGAGCTTTCACAGCTTCTACAATAAAGTCATTTTCCAATGGTTGTACATCACATGACAACTTAATAGCAGAGTTCGGCGGAACTACTGTTTTCTCTGAAATGGTAACCTTCCTGACAGAAGGTTCTGTAGGAACTTGTCGTCCATATGTGACATCGACCTTCCTGTCATGTATGTAAAACTCACTTTTCCCAAGATCTAGTGAAACTTTGTGCTTGCTCATGAAGTCAAGCCCTAATAGCATATCACAGTCTTAGGGTGCTACATGTAATTCATGTTTGAAATGTAAACCTGCTATGAGTAGTTTCATAGGTTGGGTATTCCTTGAAGTCATATTCATGCCACGTCCAACACCATGCATGATAGTTTCTCTCACTATATCAGGTTTGTGCACAAATGAGTCAAAAATTTTGTCTGATAGCACCGTCACTTCAGACCCGGTATCAAAATGACATGTACCAATTTACCTCTGATTTTTATCTCTATTCTCATCATCAGAGCTGAGTTAAGATGTCGTACTGATACTGTACCATCTACGCTTTCAGCAGAGTTTGAGTTTGTACCATCTATAGTTGTACCTCCTGTGGACGGTTTTTTGTCTTTTGAGTTTGACTTTTTCTTAAAAAGTGCTACTGAAGGACAGTCTCTTATCAAATGGCCTTTGTTTCCACATCCGAAACATTCCTTGTCCTCAGTGCGCTTCTGAGTTTGCTTACCCTGATTTTTGTTTTTGTTAAAATTGGGTTTTCTGTTCCTGTTTAGGCCCGGTCGTGAACTGGGCGGTGATTTGCTCTTGTCACTCTGGCGTGAAATTTCACGTTTATTGCCGGTTTGGGGGCGCAGTTCACCTTTCACTGCATCGCTCAGTGTATTCATGCTTGTAATCAAATTCTCGATTTGACTATCCATGTTTGACATTCTATTCTCCATAGTAGAGGATGTTTGTACCCTGACCTGCTTATCAGGGTTATCCACTGATTTATTACCTTTTATGGCTATAGTCGTATGTTGAAACCATTTGATTATGTCTATGGCTCTGTCCATAGTCCCGGTCTTAGACCACAAGCATGTCTACCTGCCTCACTGTCATTACAACCTTGACAAAATTTTAAAACAGCTTGTTTTGTCATATGAGATTCGGGTAAGTCCCTAAAAGCTTTTGTCGCTAGTGACAATACTCTGTCAGCCCAGTCCTCCAGTGACTCATTCTTATACTGGACTGAGTTTTGAAACTGAGTTTGTAAAGTATCGGGTAAATCTTTGAAACCGAAACGCCTCTCCATTTTAAGGATCATTTCATTGTACGAAATCTCAGGTGTTTGTTCTACTACTAGTGTACAGTATTCACTGGCTTTGTCGTCCAGTGACCAACATAGCTGGTCGAGTTTTAACTCTTCACTCCAACCTGCTAGTTTAGCATAACGGGAAAATTTTGTGTAAAATGATGTCAAATCACTCTTGCCATTGTACTTTGTTGTTTTAAACGATGACATCATACTACGTTGAAATTGTCTCTCTTGTTCAGCGGGTTTAGCTGGGGTGGGTGTAATACTCTGTTTCTTATGTACAGGTTTAACATCTTGCCCAAGGTCGTGCTTGGGAACAGTTTTAGGTGGGGTCGGTAGTCGGTCTTGACTACGGTGTTCTTTCTTAGTTGCATAATAACGAGTAGGTGATTTGTAGTTTCTGCGTCTGTGACGACGTGATGGTGGTGGGGTACGTTACTTTTAGTTATGATACCTAGATTTGTGTTCTTGGGGGGTCTGATGTCCATCAGTTGAGTAGGAGTCAGATGAATCTGAGTCATAACTATAGTTCGACATATACAACGGTTTCCATTGCTTCGAGGAAACTGGGTGTTGACGGCCACGGTGATGTGACAGAGGAACACCACATATGCCCTGGTAGTGATTGCGTCTACTAGTATCATATGCTGGCGGTATTTGCATATGCGACGACCACCTTGCGTGTTTTGCGCTACGACTTGAGTAGTGTGTTGTTGCGTTAAACCTGGTTGTTGTTGCGTATATCCTTGTTGGTTATGTAGTTGACCAACAAATACACCCGCGTTTGTGCCTGCTTGTAAGTTCCACTGCGTAAGTACTGTACCACGATTCAAGTCCATACTTGGGTTGGGTAGGGTGTTACTACTGACAGACAACCCTGCAGGTGGAGTAGGGATATGGACATTGGAACCCTGAGACACCCCGCCCATTGCCCCTTGGGTAGGTGGGACTTGTAGGTTACTCATGGCCTGTACCATAGATCCCTGCGTTACAGGGGTAGGCACATACAACTTCTTGTTTGTATCAGCTGTCGCCCCATGTAAAATTTGTGTGTCTGTCTGTACATCTTGCTCCACAGTATTCTTAGGTTTTGTCTCACTAATTTGTACATTATTTAATTAATGTTGCACAAATAAATCTAACTCATAGTTGGGTGGTGGAACTTTTTGTTTGACAACGTTCGGTACACAAAATTCTTGCTTGGTAACAATTGGTTTTGTCTCGTGTACAACTTGTTTGGTATCCTGACCAGAAGTGACTGGTTTGGCTGGGGTCGGTTGTAATAAATAATAATTAATAAACATCAATACACAACGCCACCTGTGTTTACATTCCGATCAATACACATCAATTCCAGACGGTCACGTGACTTCCGCCCAGACGAAATGTGTATTCTCACGGCAAACTTTTTCTCAACTCCACGTGGGACGAAACACTTTCAAAACTTTTTCAAAAGACGGAAAAAGTTTTTCCTCTTAAAGAAGAGGAACCAAAAATAACTAAAAACCTCTCCGATAGAAAAATATAAAAGGTTGGTTCCACTTCAGTGAACTATATCTTCACCACCAATTAGCCTCGTCGCCATTGTTGTGAAACTTTGTCGGGTCAAGATAAACCAACGGGTTGTCTCTTTGACGGAGTTTCAGGGGGTAAATATCACAGAAATGGTCCTGTAAATAAATACCAGGAATTCCCTTAATAAACTACAGGGTTTGCTAGGCCCAGAGAATTCTATCTCCCGCTACAGACAAAGATATAGGTTCCCACTAAATAAGTATACCTTTCCTACTCGGTGGCTGGAATGTCAACGTCTGGCGCCAGATTCCTCCGCTGCATCACGTTACAGGGACTCTTTTTCGCGGGAACGTCTTTGGAACATCTCTGCTCTTACCATTACCTCAGGTCATCCATTTGGGATGCTCCCAAGCCTCAGCCTTACCTAGCTGGGAAACCCCGTGAAGTGGTCAATTTTACCATATTTGAGATAAATGGATAATTCCTTTTGATCTCAATTACGAAATGTTTACACTTAATAACAGGATGTAAAAATTAACAGTTTTTTAATTTTCAATATGTATAAAATTAGTCTATTTGTAAACCATATGAATTTTCGAAAATTTCGCAATTTTAAAATGCACATGAAAAAAAATTTGCAGATTTTGTAAAAAAAAAGTAAATCGGTAGAAAAAATATGAATATTCTAATGTTTAACATGCATTTTGCAGATCCTAAATCGTGCATATAATAAAAAGAGTTATTAACGATAAAAAAAATTCTATTCCAATGCTATATAGTTGTAATTTTTCAGCTTGGCAATTTGCATTTGTAAATTAGATTTTGTGACATCACTAATTGGATTCGCGAAAGCTATTATTTACAAACAAACAAACACTTTATTGTCAATTAATACGCCCCAGAGGAGCTGAACAATCACAATGATTGTTGATACAATAATACAATGATGGTATAAATAAAACAATATTGATGCATTGTCATTTCGGTTGGTAAATATCTTTTACAACAGGTAAAATATCTTGGTCGTTGTGTGTATGAAACTATGAAAGCAGATCAAATTGATAACTTAATACCGAGGTTGCTGTGAATTTTCTTTCTGCATATGCACATTTCGACAACTTATGTCTGTTCAGTGCAGATAAAATCTAAACGTTTGGAAGACCATATACTCAAAGATATTTAAAAACTGATAGAGAACAAATAACCAATATGATCTAAATGTAAAGCCAAAATTAGCTAAGGACAGAGCTATGCATGAGGGAGATACTCCTTAGTTTTCAAGAAAATTTACAAAAAATGACTGATTGGAAGTTTACCCCTCGATAAATTTACAAAAATTGATCTGATTGGAAGTTTACCCCTCGATAAATGATTTCAACAAAAATTGACTATGCGACTGATATGATTATTACATCGTTATCAACTGCTTCCGGTAGTTATCGCATGCCTTCCGTCACAGGCACTTGTTTCAGTATCAGACTTATTTAATCGTTCCGTTGTTAGAAATATGTCATTTAAACACTCAAAATTCAATTCGGAAACAAAATTAAGCATATACCGACATTCTGTTATTGTATAATCCAGAATCAAATGAACGTAAATCAATCCGTTGGGAGAGTTAAAGAAAGTTAATTAAGACCACAATATTTTGTTACTAGGGCAAAGCGGCACTGGTAAAAGTCGCATAATTAGAGTAATTGAAAAATGCAGTTA
>MJUU01000419.1:92982-104446 GCA_002080025.1 Modiolus philippinarum | reverse complement strand
TGGTGACGACCTGTCAGACTTACTAGAAATATATAGGAATCAAAAGTGTAGAACCAGAGATACACGTCAGTGTTATGTATAACCCGTGTCATGCTTAAACCACAAGCAACGTAAAAAATGTGAGTGAACTAAGAATCTAGCCCGTTTTACCCGTCTCAACTGTAGTGAATAACGAAACTTACATGTTTGCTTATTTTCGTTAGTCCCGTAGATAGTAGTTAACTATGGCAAAAAGCCGTCGGTTTTCAAAAAACGTTTTTTGAAAACCTACGGCTTTTTGCCATAGTTAACTACTTGCTATCATTTTTTCGACGTTTCTATTGGACCAGTGTGAAATCTCGTTGGCCGTGATTAACGTTACCTAGCAACGGTGTTGTTGTTTGAAACGAAAACAGCAGTTCGGCACTAAATATTCAAAGCATCATAAGAGAAATCGTTTTAACAACTCGAAAGAATTGTACATCGATGGATATCAACTCTCGTTATGTAATTTCAAATATAATAAACTCGCCAAAGGCTCGTTTATTATATTTTGAAATTACATAACTCTAGTTGATATCCATCGATATACAATTCTTTCTCGTTATGAAAACTATAATTCCATAAACCGGTGTACGTGTAAGGAAACAATATTTTGTTTCACATGTACTAGCATGATCTGTAAACATTGTGAAAGACCTGTTATGAACATTTCTTTTGTTTTTCAAGACTTTTTTTTATTCTTGTAAATGCCTTGGACTATTCCATCTCTCTTTTGTCTTCCCTTTGATTCTCTCGATTTCGAAGTACTTGAACTGATAATTTACCTCAACGTATTTACTAACCCCAAATTATTTACCTCGAATTATCAACTTCTACCTCATTATTATCATCATTATTTTTTCTTTTGCATATTTATGTGACGTTTGCTTAACTTTGACCTTCTGTTATGTTTCGATTAAATATATTCTAAGTTTGAGACAATTTTCATGTTGAAAAAAACTCCCGAACTGAGTATCGAACCCATGCCACTTTCCTGTTATGACAAGATAGTCAATCGACGAACAAATTCATTTGGCTGCGAATGTAATTTACGAATTGGTGTTTAAAAAATAAATTTAAAGTGACAACAGATCGATAACACAGATAATTTATATAATACACATTTATCTATGTTTGTAAAAGGACAGTGAAATCTCTGACACCAAATAATTATAAAAGAACACTTTTTCGTATGTAGAATACAAAATCATATATTAACCGATTAATGTATGTAGCTTTGATGAATAAACACTAGAGGCTCACATGAGCCTGTATCGCTCACCTGGTGACTGGTTTTATTCATTGTCACGAAGAGACCACCAATTCACACTATTAACAATAAATCAGTTCACCAGATTTTACATTTTCAATCTTGGATGAGCTACAAACATAAAAATTACAAACTTCGAAAGGGAACACCTAAAGACAATCGTAACTAAACTTGGTTCCAATTGGCTCAGTAGGTTCAGAGGAGAAGACATGTGAATTCATTTCCCATAGGGTCCCTATATTAAACTATGTTCCACGCTGGTGGCCATCTTGGATGAGGTACGAACGTCAAAATCACAAACTTTGAAGTGGACAAGCCAAGGACTATTCTGACCAAGTTTGGTTGAATTTGACTTGGTAGTTTTAGAGGAGAAAATCTTTGGATGCATTTCCATAGGGTCCCTATGTTAAACTATGTTCTCNAATGAGGTATGAACATAAAAATCACAAACTTTCAAGGGGACCACCTAAAGACTATTGTGATCAAGTTCGGTTCCAACTGGCTCAGTAGATTCAGAGAAGAAGATCTTTGAATACAGTTCAAATAGGGTCCTATGTTAAACTATGTCCTGTGCTGACGACCATCTTGGATGAGGTACGAACATCAAAATCACAAACTTTAAAGGGGACCAGCCAAGGACAATTGTATCCAAGTTTGGTTCCTATTGGCTTAGTGGTTTCAGGAGAAAAGACCTTTGTATGTATTTCCCATAGGGTCCCTATGTTAACCTATGTTCCCCGCTGGCGGCCATCTTGGATGAGGTACAACCACAAAAATCACAAACTTTAAGGGGACCACCTGAGGACTATTGAGACAAAATTTGGTCCACATTGGCTCAGTGGATCTTTGGAATGCATTTCCCATAGGGTCCTATGTTAGACTATGTTCCCTAGTGGCGGCCATCTTGGATGAGATGCTAATCTGCTGGACATATGTAGAAATTGTAGTCCTGGAAAAGCTCAACACTTTTGTAATTCACATTTAACCTCCATCTCAAACAGTTTTTTTTTAAATAAAAGTATAAATGTTAAAAAATCGTGAAAATTCAAAGAAAAAGGGGCCATAACTCCTATGTGGGTCGTCAGATTTTCTTCAAACTTGCAGAAAAAGTGGATCTTACTATGCTGACCATTTTTGTAATTAAACTTTACTTCTATCTTCTACCGTTTTCAATATATAAGACTAAAAGTAACAAAAAACGAAAATTTTACGGAAAAGGGGCAATAACTCCAACATTGGTTATCGGATATTCTTCAAAATTGCAGGGCGGGTAGATCTCATCATGCTGCTCATTTCAATACCTGTCCGATTTTTGATATCTGTAACGGTTTTCGAGATTTACAAAAAACGGCAATTCACCCCTATGTTCTACTTTTAGTAACAGCGGCCATGTTGTTTGGTCTACGGACATAAAAATCACAAACTTGAAAGAACATACCCTGGTGATGATTAAGGCTAAGTTTTGTTAGTATTGGCCCAGCAGTTCGGAGGAGAAGATCTTTGAATAAAAGTTAACGGACGGACGGATGACAGACGATGGCAAAAGCTCACATGGCCTGTGGCCAGGTGAGCTAATAAATGGAAGATTCTATTTTAATGGTGGGATGATCGCATTTCAAGACATATATAAATACATGTACTTGGTTTAGTTTAATTTTGACGGTCTTAAAGACAGTCAAAGTATGTTTCAGAGTAATTAAATTAAAGGGCTGCATAACAAAGGGGGTTATTGAAATGCCTTCGCGCTGCGCGCTCATACATCTTGACGGCCCCTTTTTACGAAACATTTTAATTCAAGTAAATAAATACCAATTTTGTTGTGAATTTATTTTTCTGCATATGCGCATTTTGAAAAAGTTTGTCTCTTCACTTCAGATAAAATCTAAACGATTGGAAGACCATTAACTCAAAGATGTTCAAAAACTGATAGAGAACCAATAAACAATATGATCTAAATGTGAAGCCAAAATCAGCCAAGGACAGAGCTTAACATGAGGGAGATACACCTCATTTTTCAACAAAATTTACAAAAATTTAGATATTGCAAGGTTCCAAATAGGATCGGTTTTCGGGTCAGCACCAAAGTTCTGATTACTGGGCTGGTGAATACCCTCGGGGACTAACAGTCCACCAGCAGAGGCTTCGACCCAGTGGTAAGGATCGGCAGCCCTTTTCACAAAAAAATCTTACGATAAATATTAGTCGTAAGTGTTTAACATTTCATATAACATTGGGGGAGCTGAAAGACGTTTCTTTTCAGACTTTAAACTAGGCTTATTACTTGGATATGATCCTAGATATACCTACCACTTTGAGGAAATCTTAATACCACATGAGGTGAGCCTCGGGTATTTTAGAAAATTCATGAAACTTTAAAATGGCCGCTGAGGGAAAATATTTTGTGGAGTCCGACCTTACTTAAAAATTCTGACCGAATAAAATTACACCCTTTCACAGATAATGTGTACAATATTTTACAATACAATTTTATTATCCCATTCTTCAATCAAATTTTACCTCGTTTTAAATATGCAAATAGGGTTTGTAATTATCGTTCAAATTTGAAACTTCTGGGTAACTAATGTATAACCGGAAGTTATAATTTTCATACTAAAAAATATGTATGAAGTTTCAACAAAACATCAACCGAATAATTTAGGCCCTCTCCGTATCAGATCCTACAGTATAAAAATCATGAGACGTTTATGTACATGTAGCCACAACGAAATTTGCCGCGACTTTTCTCCAAATATCTTTTTAAGTAGGATGACATGGCATACACCAACGGAAAGCTACTTTTTTGCCGCTTCATCCGCTTCATTACCATAATTTTGCAACAAAGGGTTAAAAAGTTTTCCATTACCCTTCTATGTTATTTTAACAGAAAATTTGAGTCGAAAACAGAGGGAGTACATCTGGTTAACTGAACACCTGTATTTATTATAATAATGCCCTGGGTCTATCGATTAACCAAAACACGTGGGTCGGGAGTTAATCTCGATTACGAATCAAAAAAATAATTATGTAATTACTTGACAAAGTGTCAACAATAACATTTTACCTGTAAACAAATTTATTTTAATAAAAGTAAATGGTAACTGGATATTGGTTCCGCAAAAATTATTCTCAGACTTACCTAAACATTTTTATGTTAATTAGTAAACAAATCAAAATTCTGTTTGTTCATTGGTCATTCGAATAAACAACAAACAAGCACCATTTATGCAAATAAGTAATCCATCGGCAACGCATTTGGCGTCTTTTCATTGGTTTGTTGGTTTGCGTAAATCATTCATTAATCACTCCCACATCGAATTTCTTTAAAATTTGAGTGAAAATAACATTAAGGTCTATGGAAAATATTTTTATTTGAACTTTAATTATTTCGGTAAATATACCAAGAGTAGCGGCAAAAAATTAGAAAATGATACATGTGATATCATATGATATCTGTTTTATTAGGGTCTTATTTAAAACAAAATAGCTACAGCGATTTAAGCTGCGGCAAATTTTGTTGTGCGTACATTAGTATTTTATCTGAAAATGTTATAAAGTTGTTTTTTTTCATTTCTTTATTTGGTTAATTCGCTTTTTGAAGAGTGCATGTGTAATGGTATTGTTATCATTTATTTTGCTAACTAACGAAACATATTTAATTTGCAACTAACAGACTAATAAATTAGCATACAAAAAGGATTGGACACAAGTTATTACAACATAAATGTAGTCCTCTCCTACTACAATAAGTAAACCAAAATTTCATGTCATACAATGGCGACATAGACTATCTAAACAAATAATACTCTGCAACAAAATTGATTACTATATTTTTATGGTTTTTTTGCTTATGTAAAAAGTAAGAAAATCAAGGGGAAAAAAGATTGATGAAAAGGAACAGATAAAAGGAAAAATTACTGAAACTATTTTAAAAAATATAAACACTATAATGACTAAAAAGACTGGACTAAATGCAAATTATTATTTTTTTTTCATTATTGATTAAAACCTTAAGTACCTTTATTGAAATGGTGTACAGTGGAAAAAATTCTAATGCTTTCTTCATACGAAAGATTTTCGTCGCATGTAGTAAATCTATATTAAAGTGAAAGTCCGCAAAAATACGGAAAAGAGAATATAAAATCCTTATGTAGTTCTGACACATATAACAGATTTCGATTTTTGCATTTTTAACTCAGTTGTTGCAAAAATCTCTGGTCATGGAGGGTCATGTGACATTGTGTAGAGGGCGCTATGTATAATGACATCAAGTAATAACCAACGAGTACCGTAATAAGGCGTTTGTCAACAACGATCACTAGCAATTTGACAAAGTTCGTTACTGCAAAGTCGCCGTTCAACTCATGGCTTTGAAATGTTTTTGCTTATTTTGCGTAAAAGATTTTTGACATAATCACAGGGTCTAAACATTATTTTTTAGACATCTTAAGCACCCAGCTACTGTGATAATAAGTGTCGAAACAAAGGCGATACAATGTTTGATATTGTTTACCTATTTTATTACCATTATTACCACTGTGAATTGGCCTAATTACACTTTCTTCACCTGTCTCGTCACCTATTAACGATTGACATTATAATCTTGTACGTGTATTCGTGATTTTGGAGAATGAAAGTGTAGGGAGGTGGTTTAGTGAAAACGCCCGTGAAGACGTGCATGTTTCAACTTCCAACAAATACAAACTGTAAGGCGGAATAAAAAGAAAACAGTTAATGGTCATTGATCATAGTATTTAAATCAAAGTCAGACCATTTTCTGCTACATTATATTCTTTCTTTTTTTATTCTCAATATGTATATTTATGCAAAGAAGCCAGAATAGCGACTCGATTCTGAATGTTTTGTAAATTACTGTTCACAATTTTACACTACAAAGAACCCAACTAGATGCCCCAAATGATTGTCGTATCTTTGTATATTTGGGTATTTGGGTATTACACAACACAGGTGACAACATACCTGAGCATCTCCTAGTGCTTGTTCACTCTCAATTGTGTAATGTTTATTCAAATCAAAACGTTTGATGTTTATTCAAACCAAAACGTAAATAGGTAGGCTTATACATGAAAAAAAAAATAATAAAACAAAAAATACATCTTAAAAAATAGCAAATGTAAAAAGTAAAATGAAATAAAATAAAAATGCGACAATTATTATTTTATCGAAACTAGAGGTACTGTGGCCTTATGGACCACAAAATGATACCCCCACTCCCCATTGGAGTAGAAGATTCCATTTGCCATAAAAATAGTTAAAATTGAAAAATTCCATTGTGTACTAAAAATTTTGTGAAATTTGCGTAGCAAGATCTCCAAAATTAACTAAGTAAGTAAACAGGAAGTAGATGTTCAGCAATCCTGAAATCGCTACTTGCGGTAAAGGACATCATGCTTAACTTGCATACAAAATTACAAGTTGCAGTGATGAGTAGTTACTGATAAAACTGTTACGAAAATCTGTTTGCTATCACAGACAGACAGACAAACAGACAGATGGATGGACGGACATACAGACATAGTGATTCCTATATACCCCCCACCCCCTGAACTACGTTCGTGGGGGTATACAGATCTCGTAAATTAACTTAGTCGGTAAACAGGAAGTAGATGTCCGGCAAATCTGAAAAACGCTACTTGCGGTATGGGACATGGTTATAAACTTGCATACAAAATTGCAAGTGACAGTGATAGGTAGTTACTGAGAAATTTGTTACAAAAAGTCTCTACAATTGACAAAAGATCTCGTAAATTAACTCAATCGGTAAACAGGGAGTAGATGTCTGGCAAATCTGAAATCGCTACTTGCGTTATGGGACATGGTTATAAACTTGCATACAAAATTTCAAGTAGCAGTGATAGGTAGTTACTGAGAAAACTGTTACGAAAATTTGTTTGCCATCACAGACAGACAGAGAGATGGATGGACGGACAGACAGACAGAGTGATTCCTATATACCCCCTGAACTACGTTCGTGGGGTATAAAGATCTCGTAAATTATAACTAAGTCAGTAAACAGGAAGTAGATGTTCGGCAAATCTGAAATCGCTACTTGCGGTAGGGGACATGGTTATAAACTTGCATACAAAATTTCAAGTAGCAGTGATTAGTAGTTTCTGAGAAAACTGTTACGAAAAGTCTCTGCATATTTACAAAAATATCTCGTAAATTAACTAAGTCAGTAAACAGGAAGTAGATGTCCGGCAAATCTGAAATCGCAACTTGCGGTATGGGACATGGTTATAAACTTGCATACAAAATTTCAAGTGGCAGTGATAGGTAGTTACTGAGAAAACTGTTACGAAAATTTGTTTGCTATCACAGACAGACAGACAGACGAAAAGACGGACAGAGTGATTCCTATATACCCCTGAACTTCGTTCGTGGGGGGTATAATAATTGAAATCCTAAAATTAGTGTTCGAATAGTCTGAAAGATAACGGATGTTGCAGTTTGAATGCACATCTTTTTCAAAGAAATGCAACTTATACTTGATACAAGAACATACAAAGCCATTATGCAAAATTGGATATTGTGTTTATGGAAAATACATGTATAAATTATTCCACCGATAAAAGCTTTGAAGAAATAGAAGTTTCGCTGAATCAGATATTAAGAAGTTGCATTTTGTTAACATTAAAAAGTCTAATTTTGTTAATCGCATGAAGAATTTGGAATAATACAACCTTTTGTCCCGTCATATCCTATCTGTTTAAACGTGGGACCTGTCATATGATTTTGGTAAAGCTCTGGTAAGTCACAGACAGTTCATTCTCTTTAATCAGATGTGCTTCGGTCAGATACACCATCAGAAAGATCCAAAGAATGGAATACTTGCTTTCGGAATAAGATATAAAAAAGTCGGTAAGATTTTGTTCAAGGCATTTTTGGCCAAAAATCTACACGAAACAAATATAAGCTTCAAATAAAAGAGGCATCCAAGTCTCGGACCCCCCCCCCTCCCCCGACTGGTCTTAACCATTTGGAAATAAATCTTGTTTTACATTCTGATAAAACTCTTACAAAATTTATGCATCTATACCAAACTCAATTTTTGTCCCTTTCGTCTTTTTGAATGTATGATATGCTAGTCTTTTTCTTTTTCAAAAATATAACTAGGCGGTGTAGAATGTGAATTATTGCCAAGTCGACATGTATATTTATTGTCTTATTTTTGTACAAACTTTATTTATTGAAAACAAAGGCTTCTGTGTTCGATCTTAAATTACGATGTTGATAAATTATTTGAATGATTATTGATAGCTTCATTTTTATTATAAGACTTTGACAAAGCAAAAAACTAATTTTATATAATTTTTTTTAATTTATTTATTTTTTCCCACATTACTTCGTGTTTTTTATTAACAATTACTTAAAATTACTTTCCTCGAGTGAAGTTACTGATATTGACAATTTCTGCATTAAAATTACCCTCATGGACATTTGTGACCCCAGAGTGATTTATGACCCTACCTAGCAAGTGACATGTGTGTTGATTGTGCCAATAAACGAAATACGTGTACCTGAGCCTTAACACCTGTATCCAAGGCTACTATTTCATTGTGTTTTACCTGGCAAGAAGACCATAGTTATTTTTATTTTTGACGTAGCCGTTTAGTTAGCTTTAGACAGGAGGGTATTCATACTTATTTCGATAACGTTCAACTTGAAATTCGACAAGAAGAAAATTATCACTAATGTAGACTTTTATCTAACAAATAACAAAATATCGAAGTTACTGTGTTAAAATGTGGAATATAGTTATCATATATTTTATGAAATTTTAAGCCTGTATGCCATGCTCACGATCATATTACCGATTTGCATATCTATTTGTGAGTCTAATTTGAAATTTTGTCCTGTTTTTGGTCATACCAAGGATTACCCAGCATCCTTTTTACAAATCGTGTCTTTTCCGTAATTGTTAGTGATACAAATTATATTAATCTGTATCAATATTACGTCACTTCCGATCCAAAATGGCGAACTACGGTCAGCTTTTAACTACAAATATCTTATACATTACTGTAATTCTGCATGAAGCCTTTTAGATATGAAATAAATCGAATTGGGTGAAAAGTAAAAAATCGCGAACTTTCACTTTAACTAACATCAACGATCTCAAGTTCCTGCATTAAATTTCTTCTTTTGTGAATATAAAATTGGCATTCCAGAAAATAATGTAAACAACCTTCTGAATGGTGTCCACAATTACAATAAGGATTTGGTTTTATAATTTGCTAATATAATTTGTTTCATATGACAATATTGTGTGCAATGTTTATCGTTTTGGCGGAAATACACGAACATGCGTGTAATCGTAGAGCTTCCGAGAAGTTACAGAAAGGCATGTGATAATTACCGGAAGCAGTTGATAACAATGTCATATCAGTCCACTTCGTCAATTTTTGTTGAAATTGGAAAATATTCTTTAATTTTCTTGTTTACTCAAGGGTTAAAATTTTAATCGTATTCAACTAAGAATATGATAACTATGACTGCCCTTTATCGTTAACAATCAAACGCCCCTTTTCAGTTATCGTCTTTGTCAAATTGGTCAAAATTTATCGTGTCACAGGGAATCTGTGTAATTAGGGACTACGTGCAATCCCTGACAAAATCAGGGATTTCACGTAATCCCTGGCCGAATAAAAGAATACATGAAATCCTTAAAAATCCTTGGGATTACATTTAATCCCTGATTTTTTTTCAAAACATTTTTACACGTTTTTCCCTGACAGCCAATAATAGTTGTTGTTATGCATTAAGTAAAATTGGGGGTCATCTTCTGATGAAAATTGGCATATTCAACACGATTAAAGAATATTTAAATGATTAATTCATATTTTTCATACAAGAAAAAGCAAAAAATTATGTCAAAATTAAGAATAGTAACACATATAAACAGTAATTTTAAATTATGTCCCCTAGCGATATCTTTGAAAAAATCCAAACCTGAAAAAAAAACACATTTTTGCAGGGGACAACCTAAAGACTATTGTAGCTAAGTTTGCCGAGTGGTTGGGAGGTGACGTATGAACGTATTTTCCTATAAGGTTCGATGGTAGTTATCTTAGATATAGCACAGGCCAGAAATACACTTTTTCTGCTTGGAACCACCAAAGGACTATTATATCCAAGTTGTGTTCCAACTGGCCCATTACTCTAGGCAGGCTAAAGAATGGAAATATCCTTCCTACTGATTTTTATAACATTGAAAATTTCCATTTTTAACTTTTAATTTAAATCTGAAAATTATCGATTGTTCCAATAATTTTAACTCTAAAATTTGGATTTTGTTCTTGATTTTATGAAATCAAAGGTATTAATTATGAGACCTGCACAAATTAAATTCAATAAACATCAAATTTTCTTTTCAATTAAATTATTTGAGAAGAATACATTATTATTAATATGGACTAAACAAAAGTCTTACCTTCGTAACAGATAGTAATATTTCCTTGTTTTCTTAACATTATGTACTTGTAACAGATTATACTTGATATGATTTGGTCAATCTTTGTTTTTGAGAAATAGTTTTTTATTGTCCTTTTGGATTTTAAAGAGTACTTCTGCGAAGGTCTTCATGATCCAAAATGATATTATAACTTTTACCCACTATTATCCTAAGAATTAGTGGTTTTCAAAATTTTTCAGGAGATCTCAAACTAGACTCACTGACAAAAGTGAGTTGAATTCAACGAAAATAAAACAGGGTATTATTCAAGCTTTATATTAAAAGTAATTCTCGGGCGGGGGGATATATGATGAGATATGGATGAGCCGCTTTAATAGGTACCTTTTTCTTGCTTCCTATTATATGATAAGGGTATCAAATTGTGGTGAAAATGTGTGATAAGGACAGGAAATTTCAGATTGGATTAAGTGATAAGGTCAACATGTTACATCTACATCAGATATTTTAACATCTACATTGAATGGTGTCATTCCACTCATTTCTGATTCATAGTAAGGATTTGTTGTTCAATTTAACAGTTTAATCCAAATATATGACATGTATATTATGTGATTAGGTTTACTTTTCTGCTTAAAATATGGGATAAGGTCACCATTTTTGAGATTATTAATATATGATAAGGGTGGGGTCCTGATGTGCTAGCGGCTCACCCCTACCAAAAATTATATGAAGTGACACCC
>MJUU01000419.1:65867-92894 GCA_002080025.1 Modiolus philippinarum | reverse complement strand
TCAGAATTCATTCAAATTTTACAGGATTGTTAGTCACCACTAGTACTAGATCATATCGCATCGCCATGTTGATTTGTCAAATTTTGTGGGAGTTATGGGACTTTGATTATTTCCACATTGTTATACAATGGCAAATCTTGTGGACGCAACTCCTCAGAAACCGCTGCTCAGAATTCATTCAAATTTTACAGGATTGTTAGTCATCATTACTACTAGATCATATCGCATCGCCATTTTGATTCGTAAAATTTTGTGAAAGTTATGGGACTTTGATTATTTCCACATTATTATAAATGGCAAATGGCAAATATTGTGGACGCAACTCCTTAGAAAAGGCTGTTCAGAATTCATTCAAATTTTACAGGATTGTTAGTCACCATTAGTACTAGATCATATCACACAGCCATTTAAATTTGTCAAATTTTGTGGGAGTTATGGGACTTTGATTATTTCCACATTGCTATACACTGGCAAATCTTGTCTACGCAACTCCTCAGAAACTGATAGTCCGAATTCATTCTAATTATACAGGATTGTTAATCGTTATATGTAATAGATCATATCACATCGCCATTTTGATTCAACAAATTATAAGGGAGTTATTGGACTTTATCGACTTAATGCATACTACAACATAGGGAGACTTTCTGAACACATCTCGTTATACTCCAGTTAAGGGATTTTGCTGAAATTTTGCTTAGCTATTTGCCACCTAATGCAGTTGATCATATCCTGCCGCCATTTTTTATTCTCAAAATTTTACATGAGAAATGGGACTTTATTGACTTTTCTGCGGCGGCGGGGGACATAGCTACGCGTAGCAATCTTGTTTTTATTGTCCTTTTGGATTTTAAAGAGTACTTCTGCGAAGGTCTTTATGATCCAAAATGATATTATAACTTCTACCCACTATTATCCTAAGAAATAGTGGTTTTCAAAATTTTTCAGGAGATCTCAAACTAGACTCACTGACATAAGTGAGTTGAATTCAACGAAAATAAAACAGGTTATTATTGAAGGTTTATATTAAAAGTAATTCTGGGGCGGGGGGAGGGATATATGATGAGATATGGATGAGCCGCTTTAATAGGTACCTTTTTCTTGCTTCCTTTTATATGATAAGGGTATCAAATTGTGGTGAAAATATGTGATAAGGACAGGAAATTTCATTTTGGATTAAGTGATAAGGTCAACATGTTACATCTACATCAGATATTTTAACATCTACATTGAAAGGTGTCATTCCACTCATTTCTGATTCATAGTAAGGATTTGTTGTTCAATTTAACAGTTTAATCCAAATATATGACATGTATATTATGTGTTTAGGTTTACTTTTCAGCTTAAAATATGGGATAAGGTCACCATATTTGAGATTATTAATATATGATAAGGGTGGGGTCCTGATGTGTTAGCGGCTCACCCCTACCAAAAAATATATGAAGTGACCCCCCCCCCCCCTGATAAGTAATTAGACAAAGGATAACTTTAATTTTATGTTAATTTCAGATAAGATTATTTAAAGATATGTGAAGATAGACAGTACTTATTATTACAGACCTATCAAATTTGGTGGATATTGCATGCATTGACACCTTATTCTTTGATAAACAAACCATGAATACCATTTGGAGTATTGGTGGTCAGGGAAAACGTGAAGATATTCCTAGAAATATCAGGGATTACATATAATTACTGGTAAAATTTAGGGATAACACGTAATCCAAAGCAATTTAGTGGTTACATGTATTCTCCCTGATTTTTTAGGGATTATACGTAATCCCTAATTACACAGATATCAAGTAACTTATATATATATACATATGTTACTGGATATCTGGCATTGAAATATCTAGAACATAGAAATGTTATTATATAAAACCTGCTGACAAAGGCAGTGCTGTAGTTGTCATGAGCAAAGACGACTACATAGAAGAGGAAGACAATTGTCTAATACTAGCTTCTATAAAAAAACTAGATTCCGACCCAACAGAATCTATTTTAGAAGAAATAAGAACCACCTTGGCAGAAATGAATTAGAATGGACATATTGATAATGACGCCTAGTTTGTTGATTGTTGATTTTCACCTACGACCGCTTGTACACAAACTGTCTTCGCATCTACAGGACACTACGGATTATCTCGGGAAAATTAACAATTTGATCCCCTTTCCAGAAAACACTATCTTGGCTACTACGGATATATCGTCTTTATGTACCAATATTCCAAAGGATGAAATTATACATGCCTGTGAAAAGGCACGGAACTCCAGACAAGATAAAAATCCTCCAAAAGAGTGCATTGTCAAATTATTCACTCTTGGTCTGGAGAACAACAATTTTGTATTGAACGAGCAACATTATTTGCAAGTTAACGGAACAAGTATGGGAATCAAAATGACACCATCATATGCAAATATTTTCATGGGAAACCTTGAACAAGATATCTTGTCTACAGCTCCATTCAAACCAATTTCTTGGTTGCGTTTTATTGACGATATTGACATCAAATGGAATGGAACAAAGCAACAACTGGACCAATTTTTTCAACATTGAAACAATTTTCATCACTCCATCAAATTTACATTTGAGTCCTCAACAAAAAAGATCAGCTTTTTGACGCCATTACAACCATGGTCATCGGTGACATCAAAACTTATCTCCATACAAAGAAAACTGACAAGCATCAATTTTTATCCTCGAAAAGCTGTCACCCCAAACATTGTTCCCGCAGTATCCCTTATAGCCAGGCCATACGAGTTAAACGTATATGTTCGGCGGAACACCTAAAAAAACACCGCTTACAAGAACTTAAAAAAACCTGCTCAATAGGGATTATAATGACAAAAATATCGACAGTGCCTTTGAAAAAGTGAACAATATTGACCGTATTTCTTTGCTTGTGTACAAAGATAAGGGTAGTCAAAGTAAAAGAAAACCCCTTGTTGTAACTTACCATCCCAGTCTGCAAGTACTACTATCTATAATTCGTAAGAATTTTAGCTAAATCGAGAATGAACCAAAGTTGAAAAAAAAACTTTTCCAGAATTACCAGTTGTGGCCTAAAAAAGACCAAAGAGCATCCGAGACATTTTAGTAAATTCTAAAATAAAGAATAAACCCAATAGGTGGTTACAATCCTTGCAAACGTAACAATTGTAAGTGCTGTAAATCTACAGTCATTGGCGATACATTTAAAAGTAGTGTCACCCAAGAAAGTTATAAAATTTTCTCACCTGTATCCTGCAAAACCAAAAACTGCATCTATCTATTACTTATGGTTCATGCAGTTTACGATATGTTGGACAAACTACCAACTGTTTCAACATCAGGTTAAACAACCACAGTTCATTTCATAACAAAACAAAAAAAAACAACAGTAAAAAAAAAAGAAACTGTCCTGTCAAGCGCCATCTACAATCGACAGGACATACTTTTGAAGATTCAAAGTGCAGATCATTGAGGAAAACGATCAATGGGAACACTCAACAAGGGATTTGAGAGAAAATTTTTGGGTCCATCAGCTTTGTACTTTAGAACCCAATGGAATTCGTCAAAAGAGATTTAGTAATATCAGGGAAATTTATCGTAAAAGCATAAAAACCGTTAACATCATTTGGCCTAAATTTTTACCGTTAACGGTCATAAGGATACCCTCATCCCTACCCTCAACTATTACTTTTCAATAAGTATATTTTTATAATAGATAGTATAAAGATTTAAAACATCCCAACAACCCACGTTTCGTGATTAATTTTGACGGAAATCTATATTTTAATATTAGGAACTACTTAAAACAATACAACAAAGCGACAAACAGCAGCTATCCGGACTCTGTTATCATTGGAAAGATGAACTTCCGATGAAAAATGTAGTATCATAATACTTAGATTATTCATTATATTTTATTCAGGTTAGAAGAGGAATAATAAAAACCATATCTAAAATAAAAATAAAAAAACTCAGCAGAATATAAAACCTTTCCCAACTTTACAGCCTTACTTTAAAGGAAATCACGGAATGATCTTTCAATATTGGTACATAGCACGGCAGTCTTTTGCTTCTTTCCGGGAAAAATAATTAAAGATTTATTTTTGTTACCACTGGGTCAATGCCTCTTCTGGTGGAATGTTAGTCCCGATGGTATCCACCAGTCTAGTAGTCAGTACTTATGTGCTGCACCGATAGCCGTTTCTATTTTGGACCTTGCAATATCTCAGTTTTTCTTTTGTTGAAAACTAAGGAGTATCTCCCTCATGCAAAGGTCTGTCCTTAGCTGATTTTGGCTTTCCATTTAGATCATATTGGTTATTTGTTCTCTATCAGTTTTTAAACATTTTTGATGTATAATGGTCTTCCAAACTTTAAGATTTTATGTGCACTGAAGAGACATAAGTTGTCGGAATATGATATGCAGAAAATAAATTCACAGTAACTTCGGTGTTAAGTTATTTGTTATGATATACAAGAAATAATGCATGGCGCCAATTACTTTCCAGGTTTTTACATCAAAACATATTTTGCTGCGAACCAAACTGAGTCAAATAAGAAATACACCGAGAATGACGAAATCAAGATATTAGAATTTTGGATACATAATATTTTTTTCCGAATTTGGATTCCGCGTTTTCGAACAAGCAATAGGGGTCCCAATGGGAAGTAACTTTTAGATGAACTCTTTCTTTACTCATTGAGGCGACCTTTGTACAACATCTGTTGCAGAGAAAACAAAAATATTAAGCATATCCCTTAATTTCACCTACTGTTACATAGACGACTTTCGTTCTCCTACTAATCCAAAATTCACGAAGGGCCAAAATCGGCCCTATTTCAAACCTTGATATTAATGTGTTTTTTATAGAAGACACCATAATTTACACAAAAATGACATATATAATCCTTTTTACTCCTTGCAACATAAATGACAAATCTTTTTGTAGTTGGTTCTCTTGTTGCCATAGTAACTTCCGCTTAAATATAAAAAAGGTATACAATGCTTGCTGTAGATGATATTTCAACAACGTGCATACTGATTGAATAAAAGCATTTTAAATGATTATCTATAATTAAATACCCATTTTGAAGTAAATACATTGACAACTGTCACAGTTTTGACATAGCAACAGGCAATCTTTAGTAAAGAAAAGACATTACTTTTGCATTCATAAGAAGTTACAGTTTTCTTTTGAATTCAGCTTGCCAAATTACAAAAAATGGATCAGAAAGTTTGCCAATGGTTTAGTCCAGTCAAGAACATTCAGATAGAACAACTGGAAATGTTGTGTCCAGAATCAAAAACCCTTTTTATGTGGAAAGCCACAATTTGTCCAAAAAAATCTCCAAGACCCTTTTGTGAGTGCCGAATAATGAAAGTAGTTAGAAAATTTTCCAATAATTTAAAGTCTATTTTAAACAGAAATGTCATGTCATCAAATTAGTCCGTGGGCTGGAAACACTTTCCGTGCATCCCCCCTACTTCCGAACCAGACCGGTCTTTTTTCAGTCCTTCTATGTCTTCAAAATAAAACATGTTAACACGAACATAACCTGCACGCATAGACAGTATAAGGCTACTTTTATAGTGTATCCGAAAAATTATTGTATTTTCGTTTTAACATAAGTTTCATCTTTTAAGCTCCATAACTTTTCTTACAGATAAGTGATATGTACTGAAATTTGGGATCAAATTAAAGGTAATTAATATGCTTTACAATGAACACAAGTTTGGGTACTTTACGCTAATTTTATGATCTGGGGATACAAAAAATCTACCCCTATCCCTTCAAAAAATTGCGAAAATGTCGATTAATATATGATGTATATATTCCATAAAAACGGCCATTATTTGTTATGGTTGTAAAGCTAATATAATAAGCTTTCATTTGATACCTTTTTACATGATATTTGCTTACTAAAAAATAATATGAGGCAAAAGAAAGACAAAACTTATTCAAAAACGAAATTATTCAAAGGTCCCTGTATTTGGTATATTTGGAAATAACCTTTTGGTCATTTACTATATGTTAACATTGTCTTAACCTGTTTTATATTGAAGAAATTAGATTGAAAAGCTAAAAACGATTTTTAGAATCGGGAATTTAGATGCACCTCGGGTTCTCTAGACCATCAAACTTACGGAATTTCAATGAAAATATCAGTTTTTTTCGTCAATATTTCATTGGGGTAGGGGTACGTTTAATTGCGCTATGGAACGTATTGGGCATAGAAATCTTAAAAACTTGGGTTTTTTGTGAAGCTTATATAATAAGCATTCATTTGATACCTCGTTTGTATAACTTGAAGTCATTTTGTCAACATTTTGAAGCAACTGAAAGAAAACCTTGAACGAAAAACGAAATTTTCAAAATTTCGGTAGGTGGGTCTAAAAATTGGCCAAATTCCACAAGTGCGTGCAGGTTATGCTCGTGTTAACATGTTTTATTTTGAAGAGGGGATGTATGCGAACTTAAAAAAATGGGTGGGGTTCGGAAGTAGGGGGGGGGTGCACGGTGGGTTATTCCAGCCCATAGACTAAATGTATTGTTGCCATAACAAAGAGGATAATTGAGCAAACCCTCCCCTCAAAAAGATGTTTTGAGAGTGCAAAAATGTGTCCTCCAAACCCTGCATGCCGACAAACCACAATAGGATCAGAAAGTTGGACAAAAAATCAATATCCAGTTGAGATAAGCAATGAAGGGATTAGGAGTAAAAGCAAATGAGACAAAATATCCACAAATACGTGGGAAAAACAAGCAATGGGACAACGCTTTTATTGTTTTTCTTCCTCTTGAAGTCGCCTTGAGGCCTTCTACAATGAGCTATGCTTATACCTCATGGCAAGTTCAAGACGGTCTCTAGCACCGGTTTGAGCGGAATTCATTGCTGGATGTCGAGCAACGCCACATCCACGTTTATTATGTCGTGTATGCGTAATCGTCAACAAACTTTAAATCAACTGGCAAAGTATTCTAACAATTGCTGTCATCCATTGCCCGACAAAAAGACCAAATAGAAAACAAACACAACGCTTAAACAACCCCAGGGCACTCATCGAGTCACTAGTAAGAAAACTTGGCATAACAAAAATTATGAGATGTGGGCACAATAATCAGGTGGTCAGAATAATAATTATGGAAACACATACAAAAAAAAACAAAACAAAACAAAACAAAATGCCAAAATTTGAAATTATGATAGTGCATCCATATGTGAAATTCATTCAGGAACAAATACACCATAACTGAAATGTATATAGAGCATATATGTATATAGAGAGGCTGATGACATCAAAATCATTAAACTATTGTCTCAGCAGCAGCATATCTGTGGCAAAAAAGAACATCCTTATTTAATAGAAAAAAAAAGATACATCAACCAACCATTACAGGGCAACGAAGGCTGTCAAAAACGAATGAGTCACTTGTCACAACGCTTTCAAACCAAATGAAACCCGAGAACCTATCGACACTGTCACTCTGCATAACAGTTACTTTTGCATAACCTGAAAATCTAGTCTATGTAATATATTGTGGGTATTGTCCAATCAAATACATTTAGCTTAGTTGGTAGTGTCAAAACACCAAACGTTGCATTAGTAAATACGCATGACCAGCGGAATGATTTCACTGCATTTGTAATGACACGGACTGTCCAGTTGGAAATCCCCTTAAAGTAAAGAAGACAGTAAGTTACATCATTTGTCAAGTGCACAGAGTACAGGAGGAAAGGATAAAATTAAGGAGCAGAGAATTAATAGGGTGTGTAAGTCTCGTCCAATTTTGGTTCTTCCGGGTACATAATTCGTACCCGGAAGTTGCATTTTTAACAAAAAAGTATGACGTATCAAGCAGACAATAACGACGTCATAATCCCACAACGTCATATTTTGGCGGGAAACGTTTCCAAATTTTAATTTTATCGTGATTTCTCGGTGTCACATGACGAGACTTACAAACCCTATTGCAAACGTAAAGACAAGATTCGTTACGTAAAGCAGTCCTCTTGACTTTTATTAAAGTCACCCTCCACGAAATATGACTACCCGTTTATTAAAATGTACTTTTTCGATATATATTTCGCACATCACTTATAGCTAATTTTCATCCGCAAATACCACCTTACGTGACTTTGAACAAAATATCGATTTCCCTCTGAACGTTGTGTCTAAAATATCACATTCCTTCTTTAGATTTTACTCGTCTCTCTTAGAAACATCCACGGTAAATGATAGCAGTGGCTTGAGATGTTCACAACACCAACCAAACAACAGTAAGCTGGAGTACTCGTCTAAGGATGAGAATCTAAATAACGCCAAAAACTTTAAGTGATTTGGAGTTAAAAGGAGACGTATGAAGAACTTTTCTAAAATAATGTCAAGTTTTTAGCTTTCATACCTTATATGTGGTCAATTTCATTTAGGTCATATTTGTGTTGCAATGTCCATTCCATTCAAAAATCGATAAAGCAAGTATACCTTAAGCTATTACTTGATGCGATTTTGATTTTGATAACATGCATGGCTTTTACGATTGGGCTCTGGAAGAAAGGGACCCAAGGCGAGTATTTGTCACTTTCTGTCAATTTTTGTCAAGTTCTGCACAAATGTTAACAATTTAAAAAAATTGGATCTTATTTCCGGAACTCCCTCTGAATCCGCCATAATTTGTACATGCATTTAAAACGGAGCAGAGGAATAAAAAAAAATTTCCAATGCAAACGAGAGATATAAAAATTCGCTTATCCTCGTGAAATCATATTTCTTTCAGGCGATACCCTCGGGAAATATGATTCGCTAAATTTTCATATCTCCCTCATGCAAGTACTTTCAGAAATGCTTTCTTCTTTCCCGCATCTAGTATTTTGTGCTTCGAAAACCTTTGACACAGACATGACAGGTGAGGGGGTGAACAAGGGGTGTCTTTCATCTTTCTCCCACCCCCTCTTACCTTCCTCCCTTTCTCTTTTTTCATTTTAATTTCATTTTCTTTTCTCCCTTTTCGCCTGCTTTCCTTTCTCTAGCCATCTCTACTTTCATCTGTTCCCATTCTCCTACCCTTTTTTCTCCCTTAACCCTTTTCACCATTTCACAGGTTGTTTACACAAATTAGTATCGGATCTACATATCAGCAGGAGATACAACAACTTCAGGCTTGGCATTTTGACTTTCTATTTTTTTAGTAAATTGTTTAAATTGATAACTACATAACCTATTATGTATTAAGTTTTATCTACTAAGTTTCACGCAAATGCATTAAGTTTCTCAATTTTGTGAAAACCATTTTAAAATCTCACGGTAACAACATAAATTTAATACACGAACTTTTGCCCGAACTGGAGAATAATTTAGTTCAATCGCAAGTTTTGCTTACTCACGAATGTTTTACATCAACTGACAGAATTGTCGCTTTAAGGAGTGAAAGTTGTAGTTTGTATGCAAAAGTTGCGCGTTAATTTGCAAAAGTTCCGTTTCTATGCACAATATTAAATATTACATATTAAACTTTGAGTGAATTTGTTAAGTTATGCTTTTATTTATAAAGTTAATTGTTACCCGTGTAAAAAGCTTACGTAGAAGTCGTTGTGTCATAATATGCATGCTAAAAATATTAAAGGTTTTCTAGAAAAACGTATGTCGTAGTATCTAATCCGGCATAATATTTTCTGGCGTGGATGTGCGCGTGTGTTTATTCTGTTAAACAAATACGCAAAACTATCGGAAACTGATGTTTCGACGAAACTCGTCTTTGGTTTGGACATTATTAAGCTACTGAACGCTATATATAGAAAAGGGTAATCCCGTTTGTTAAAGCTGGGATGAGTTCCGATCAATTACATATTACATAGTTTTAATCATATTTATTTTTTCGTGTATTACAGTCAAGGTCGAAAAGGTTAGTTTCTGGATATGTACTTTCAAAATGAGCTTGAATTTAAAGAAACTATAGTTTGTTGCAGTCATATTATCTCATAAAAATAAGAATATTGCACTAAGTTAACTTAGAATTTGTTCTACAGCGGCTAAAGAACAGTTCTAAAATTAGTGATAAAAACAGTCATTGCGTAGAATTGTTCTAAAAACGGTCACTTTAAAGAACAATTTTTTTGTTAAAACTATTCCCGTTTTTAATCCAATTCCATTATCTTCAAGTATTAAATACTTCATTGGCATAGAACCTTCCAGATTATGTGGAAAATTTCTTCTTTTAGGATTGAATTAAAAAGTCATTGTGATTCTTAAAAAAATCAAAAACGGCCATTGTCAAGAATAGTTCTAAAAACAATCATAAGCTGTTCTAAAAACAGTAATGATCAAGAGTTGTTCTAAAAGGCAGTCATCGCTTAAACTGTTCTGTTTAAGAATGAATTATTCAATACTCGGAAACCAATTAGATACTTATTATAACGTTTAATATAACACATAGACTAGCTAGCATAATAAATGTGAAGGCTTAAATTCGTCGAAACATATGACATGTTAAAATTCTTATTGAAAAATTTTTAAGAAATAAACTGCAGGTGGTGACAGAGGCATCGAAACAAGGCAAGAAAATTGACCAAAAACATACGACAAAAGGCATGAATTTTCTGTTATCGATACATGAAACTTCCTATAATTATACTAACAATATATTGTAAAGGGGACAATTGCTGTATTTGATATTATATTGATGCCCATAATCATGAAACTTCTTGTATTTTGACTGAAAAGGTAGAGGAAAAGGGATATTTTCTGGTATCGATATACTCTCAATACCTGCAATCATGAAATTTCCTGTAAATTTACCAAAAACATCTTGAAAATGACATATTCTACAATCGATATTATATAGATGCCCACAATAATGAAACTTCCTGTAATTTGACTAAAAATACCCGCCAAAAAGGGGCTAATTCTGTTTTCGATATAAAATTGTTGCCCACAATCATGAAACTTACTGTAATTTGACCAGAAATACATGGCAAGAAGGACTTTTTCTATATTCCATATGATATCGATGACTGCAATCATTAAATTCCATGTAATATGAATGAAAGCATATGGCAAAAATATAATATTGATAACCCCAGTCATGACACTTTCTGTAATTTTACCTAAAATTAAAAGGCAAAAGGGACATTTTCTCCAATGCGCATAATATCCCTTCCCGCAATAATGAAACTTCCTGTCATTTGACTCAAAACAGATGGGAAAAGGAACATTTTCTGCAGTCAATATAATATCGATGCCCGAAATCATGAAACTTCCTGTACTTTGACCCAAAATATATGGCAAAAGAGACAAATTCGATGTAATATCGATGCCCGCAATCATGAAACTCTCTGTAATTTGACTGAAAATATATGGCAAAAGTGACAATTTCTGCAATCGAAACATAGGATGCCCGCAATCATGAAACTTCCTGTAATTTTACCAAAAACATATGGCAAAGGAACATTTTCTGTGATCAATGTAATATCGATGCTCGCAATCATAAAATATCTGAAAGCAGATGACAAAAGGGACATATTCTGCAATCGATATAATATCGCTGCACACAATCATGACACTTCCTGTAATTCGACTTAAAACAAATGGCAAAAGGGACATTTTCTGCAATGGATATTATATTGATGACCACAATCATGAACAATCTTGTAATTTTACCATAAACATAGGACAAAGAGGACAATTTATGCAACCGATATAATATCGATGCTCGCAATTATGCACGTATGACCACTTTTAGAATTGTCTTAGTGTATGACCACTTTTAAGAAACCTAGAGGTGTGACCATTTATATGAACACTTTAAGGACTATCACAGCTTTTAGAACAGTTCTACGTAGAACAAATTATGGCCATTTTTTTTAACTTAGAGCTGTCATTATTTACGGCCATATCTAGAATCTGTTTCATGACTGCTCTAAGTTAACTTCAAGTTAACTTAGAGCTGCTTCAAAGTTAACTTAAAAATAACTTGGACGAGAGGCTATATCTGCACCCAACTGTACTGATACATCTACCTAGGTCGTTTGTTTTATATTGACGAATGTGGTTAAATAAAATCTTAGCTGTATGACAACGCGATAATTACCACTAGTTGTTAACTCTTTGTCTTTGCAGCAATATAACGATTCTCTAGCCTATAAAGTGTAAATTTCACAGCTGATTCGTTACTGTCGGGCATGCAGTTCGAGTAGTGATTTTTTTGTAGCGAGAGCACTATTCTAAACGACGCTGAGTCAAGAATTTGTTTAGCTTTTGTTACTTCATTCCTCAGAAAAATGATATTGGCGTCAGCATAACATCATGAAAACATATGACGTGTCGGTGTCGTCCATAAAAACGACAATTTCCAGCTAGATTCACGTTTTCCCGATCAAGACAAAACAGAATTTGATTTAACACATGATTGACTCGCTGACAGTATGACGGGTACGTTCTGTTAACAATGCAGGACATGCTTAAGCTTCCGAAGTACTCTATGTCGTTCTCTTCTTCTTTTCCGCGGTCAGTGGCTAACTTATGCCAACGTCTTTCTGTGTTCTCGTTTTTGCCATATCTAACGAAAACCGAAACAGAAAAGGGGGATGGGAAATTCTAAAAAAAAAAAAATCTAAAATAAAATTTAAAAAAACGGCAATTCATCTCCAACACTAATTGAGACATCATGTCAAAGGCAAAGAAAATCAACAATAAGGACCAAGAAAGCCACAAAACTGTGCAATAATAAACTACGGATCTACCCGTAGCTGTCTATTCTCGTCTTTGAAATAGAAACATTGTCGTGGTCTGTCAAATAATGGCGAGGACCTTAAAACATTTGTAGTGGCTTTAACAGTGATTGAACATACCTTTGATGTATATGTTTTTGGACAGTAATTACGCTCAGTTGATACAATTGCTATACAAACAACTGAAGTTTTTGATTACATATAATTATTTGTGAGTGTATGGTGATGCAGATGCTTACTGCTGATTTCTATATTTCAGACACATAATGCATTACACTTCCTATTCAGCTTCTTTGTTCCTACAATATTACTAAGGTGGAATAAATATGTCTAACTTGTAATTTGAATAAAAAGCTATTTTATAAAAAATAGAATCAGGGTTAAAACTAGAGAGTAAATGCCCCCACGGCCCACTGCCATCATCCAATGTTTTCCTGATGTGTTTTTCAAATTTTGGATAAAATTTAGCTGCTCTGTTTGTGTCTGTAAGACACATATGATGCCCCCGTGGTGGGATATAAAACATATACTTCTGAGCACTTAATAAACAAATTTCAAGAACTTAAAATTCAAATATCTGACACAGCTTACTGATATAACCAATCAGGAGTTATCCAGAATCGACCCTCCAAATGGACAAAATCCAATAACATGGCCAAGTCCACCTACACCCAACAAAAAATACAACTTTAGGCCAAAATCAAAATTGTGACAATACGCACATATAAGTTCATGGCTAATCACTGTTTAAGGTAAAATAATTGTAGCTTAAATATTGTGGGAGGAGATATCTGGAATACAAATTTCGATAAAATGGCCAAGTTCACCTACCCCTCAAAATCACAATTTTTGGCCAAAATCTAAACCATGAAAATATGCACATCTTCAATCCATGCCTTATCACTGTGCAAAGTTAAGTAAATGTAGCTTTAATATTGTAGGAGGAGTTATCCGGAATAACAGTTTCAGCATACACATTTCTATAAAATGGCTATCGTTATATATGTTTGTCTTTTGTCACTTTGTTGTTTTTCTTGTGCAGTTCCCTGGTTGATTGTGACATGTGATTGTAATGTTCGGCCATTGTAGGTGTTTCCTGTTATTTTCCTTTCATTAAGTTCAACTTCCCGTCAAAATCATAATTTTAGGCCAAAATCTTAACCATGACAATATGCACATCTTCAATCTATGCCTAATCCCCTTGCAAAGTAAAATAAATGAAGCTTCAATATTGAAGGAGGAGTTATCCGAAATAACAGCTCATCAGAGATGGGGCGGACGGAATTACGGACGGACGGACAGACGGGCGAGGGTAAAACAATATCCCCCGACTTGTCGTCGCGGGGGCATAAAAACTACCTTTTTCATTTTTCTCAGCATTTTTTTTCCTTCAAATAACTAAATACCGAAGGATACTTTAAATATAATTTCTGCATATGCGCATTTCGGCAACTTATGTCTCTTAAGTGCAGATCAAATCTAAACGTTTGGAAGACCATCAATTAAAAGATGTTTAAAAACTGATAGAGAACAAATAAATAACCAATATGATCTAAATGTAAAGTCAAAATCAGCTCAGGAAAGAGCTTTGCATGAAGGAGATACTCCTTAGTTTAAAACAAAATTAACAAAAATTCAGATATTGTAAGGTTCCAAATAGGATCGGCTTTCGGGTCAGCACCGAAGTACTGACTACTGGGCTGGTGAAAATATAGTTTCCATAACAAGAACTAGTTGATTATGAAATTTTTCACATCAAGTTAAATAAATTTTGCAAATGTTTGAAAGCGAGGTTTGCCGAGCTTTTAAACATTTCAAAATTTATTTAACGAGATGTGAGAAATTTCATAATTAGCGTGTTTAAGTTTTGGAAACGGTTTCTCTAATGACTGAAAAACGCCGAGGATTGTATTCCGAAAAAATTTGGCGGGAAATTTCACTTAACTTGTTCTCCTCTCTAGAGAGGAGAACAAATGTTTCCACACCTTTCAGGAAATATGAAAACTTGATAGAAATTACAGAAAGGTTGCTTTGTCTTTGTTGGCAGGTTTTCCGTATTTGCCTAAAAATAACGACAATATGATTTTTTGCCGTTGTTGTGAGATGGGAGATAACTGCTGCAAAAAAGATAAATTGCAGCATAGTCTTAACAAAGTTGGATATATCTAAAAAGCTTTATCTAAAAAAGAATAAAATGGCAGAATATGATAAAAATTACAAAATACCGAAGTAACTGTTAATTTTCTTTCTGCATGTGCCCATTTCGACATCTTATGTCTTATCAGTGCAGATAAACCAAAACATTTAAATGTATATGTGATAAAATCCCTACAAATGCATGATAAGGTTTAGCAAATAAAGAAACGTTTGTTGCTGTTCTTCTTCATCTTGAAGTATATTAATGAGCAATACGGGACTTTCGAGATAGGAACTCTCATGTAATTGAAGGCGAAAATGATCGCCTCGGATACCAGTAAGAAGGAATACTGGATTTCTTAACCTATTGAAATAAATATATACCACATACAAAACTAACTATTTATGAAATTGAAGTGCATTTATAATTTTTCCTATATGACAATACTCTAAATACATTTTAATTGACGAAAAACAATTAACCTCAAGCGCTACAAATCGATTAAATATAAATCACCTTTAGCTCAACAGTGTTCATTAATTTGTGATTCCCTCTCAATGCATTGATGTATTGATTTTTTGAAGTTTAAAAATAGAACTGATTCCGCGATGAGCACAATTCAAAAGTAACGTATTGCCTCATAGTAAGTTAAAGATGGACCCTAACACTGGTTTGAGTGGAATTCGCTTTGGTTACTGGGTTTGTCCGCTGCTACAACCTATTAATGAATAATTTTTTTTTCTGTAATGATAAGTGAAGTTTAACCTGGTTCTGACCAGTGGGATGAATTTTCATATTCAACATATCTTGAATAAAGCCCACTGTTAATTCCCGCCAAATCTATTCGGAATACAATTCTCTGTGTTTATCATTTATTATTAGAGAAAAAGATTACACCACTTTATCCCGATTATTACCATTTTACACTAGTAGTCGATGGGCTGAAATAACCCCCGTGCACCCCCCCTTACTTCCCAACTCCACACATTTTTTTTAAGTCCGCATACATCCCCTCTTCAAAATAAAACATGGCCCATTTTTAGACCTACCTACCGAAATTTTGGAAAATTTCGTTTTTCGTTCAAGTTTTTCTTTCAGTTGCTTCAAAATGTTAACCAAATGCTTCCCAGTTATAAAAACGATGTATCAAATACTTGCTTATTGTATGAGCTTTACAAGAAACCCAAATTTCTACAATTTCTATGCCCAATACGTTCCATAGCGCCATTAAACGTACCCCTACCCCTATGAAAAATTGAGGAAAATTTAGATAATCTCATTGAAATTGCGTACGTTTGATGGTCTAAAGAACCCGAAGTGCATCTCGATTCCCGATTCTGAAAATTGTTTTCAGTTTTTCAATCTATTTTCTTGAATATAAAACATGTTAACATATTTTTAATGACTAGATTTTTATTTTCAAATAGGCCAAATAAATGGATCTTGGAATATTTCCGATTTTGATTAAGTTTTGTCATTCTTTTGCCCAATATTACTTTTTAGTAAACAAATATCATCTGAAGTAGGTATCAAATGAAAGCTTATTATATTTGCTTTACAACTATTACAAATAATTGCAATTCTTATGTAATATAAACGTCATACATCAATAAACTTACCCCTACCCCCAACAAATTTACTGTAAAATTGTCATTTTTTGTCTATGTTCGCATAAAAATAACCAGAACACTCAAAATGTGTGTTGTATATGAAAATGTTTCATAAATTATGCCGTGATTTTGTATATTAACAGCCATTTGTTGACTTAATCTCAATATTTTGCCTGAAATTGATGAAAAATTGGAGTTTTCAACATTTCAGATTTGCCAAAATTTCACTGTTAAATCGTTATATATGTCAAATCTGGAGGATATATCTGCAAATGTGCCAATTAATTGTTCTAAGCGATACATTAGTTATCTGAAAACATTGTTAAGAAAAACAAGAAGTGTTTGATGTTACTTAAAATACCGAAAATCTTACCCCTACTCCAACAAGTTTTCCTTAAAATTGTCAATTTTTTGTATATATTCGCAATAAATTAACTCAAAAACGAAAAATATGTGTTGAATATGACAATGTTGCATAAATTACATCACGATTTAGTAATTAAACAGCCGTTTCTTGACTTAAACTTAACATTGTGCCCGAAATTGATGAAAAATTTGTCTTTCAACATTTCAGATTTGGCCAAAGTTCACTGTTAATCCGTTATAAGGCAAATCTGGATGATATATCTTTAGATATGCCAATTAATTGTTCTAAGCAATACATGAGTTGTCTTAAAACAGTGTTTAGAATATCAAAGGGTGTTTAATGTGACTCTGAATACAGAGAATCTTACCCCTACCCCAACAAAGGTTCCCAAAAATTGTCATTTTTTTGTCTATGTTCGCATAAAAAGAACCAGAATATGCAAAATGTGTGTTATATATGACCATGTTGCATGAAATACATCATGATCTGGTATTTTAACAGCCATTTGTTGACTTAATTTAACATTTCAGTTTTCTCCAAAGTGCATTGTTAAATCGTAATATATATCAAATCTAGAGAATTCATCTGCAAATATGCCATTAAATTTTTCTAAACGATACATTAGTTTTCTTAAAACACTGTTTAGAAAAACAAGGACTGTTTAATGTGACTCTAAATACCGAAAAAATTACCCCTACCACAACAAATTTTCCCTGTAATAGTCATTTTTTTAACTATATCCACATAAAAATAACCAAATTACACAAAATCTGCATTGCATATAACAATGTTGCATAATTTCTATCAAGATTTGTCATTTTAAGTCCTACTTGTCAGCTTAAGCTCAATACTTTGTACAGAATTGATGAAAAATGGGAATTTTCAGCATTTCAGATTTGTCCAAAATTCACTTTTAAGTAGTTATATGTTGGAAATCTGGAGGATTTATATGCAGATATGCCAATTCATTGCTCTTACCGATATATAAGTTATCTAAAAACAATGTTTAGAAGAACAAGTAGTGTTCAATGTGACTCTAAATACCGAAAATTTTACCCCTACACAAAGAAAATGGTTCTTAAAAATTCCCAGACTATGTATGTCTGTACATTTATATCAACAAAACATACTAATATTTTACTTTCTTTTAAAATGAATGCATTTTATGTATTCCAATATGCAATTTTAACGCCAAAATATGGGTAAAATTGTATATTTTGGGCGATTTTCGTGAAAAATGGGATTTTTCAGCATTTCGGAATTTTACAAAATTCAAAGTTTAATTGTTGTATAACTGCCCATAAACCATACACATGATCTTATTTGTGATATATTGTAGTCTCTGTGTATTTTGATATTCGAAATTATATGTTATTGGACCTTTATACAATGTTTAAGCTTTTCAAGCTGAATAATATGAAATAAATTGTGTTGAATAATTGTGGTAAGATATATATGTTTTTAATTTATGAGACTGTAGTTATTCTAAAATGTTTAAAAACATACTTTCTAGTGACTTAGATATAATGAAAGGATATCTTATCAACATTTTCAAGTTACATATCAATTTCATGAAGTATTTGCATCTCAAAGTCAAAACAGCAGAAATTCTGAAAAAACAGAAACTTCCCATTTTGCATACAATTTCGAGCAAAAGAGTCAAAAAGAGACCTCTTAAAAGGTTTAAATCTACTTAAATGATCTTCTGCATGTCAGCTTTAGTGAAATAAACACTAGGATTCCAATAAATTATTCTTAAATCATTTAGAGCCTGAATATCTCATATTTTCCCTTAATATTTAGGGGGAGGGGTGTAATTTTGACATTTATGAACCTATAATACGTCTGAAACTAAACTGTTTTCACACGATTTGTTGCTAACATATCATAAATCATTATTACATCTGCAATTATTAAATATATATTCAGATTTGTACGACCATAAAGTCAGACAGTCGAAATTGTGAAAAAAATTTTAAATTCCGAAAATTCCCATTTTTTCAAAAAAAAATTACCGAAAATCAAAAATTTATGGACTTTAATGGTTTTATTTTCCAACATTGTATCACAACTGATAAGTTAGGCATAAAAACTAGATCAAATGACGAGGGTTGTTTATCTGAAAGGAAATTACAGCCTAAAATTGTCATTTTCGCTATTTTTTTGCAGGGGAGGGGTACATTTTTTGTATCCCCAGGTCATAAAAATGGCGTAAAGTGCCCAAACTTGAGTTCATTGTAAAGGATATTGAATTAGCTTTGATTTGGTACCAAATTTCAGTACATATTACTTATCATTAAATAACTATGGAGCTTAAAAGATGAAACTTGGGTTAAAACGAAAATACAAGAGCTTTTCGTGGTGTACTTTAAAAGTGGCCCTATACTGTCTATGCGTGCAGGTTATGTTCGTGTTAACATGCTTTATTTTGAAGAGTGGATATAGGAGGACTGAAAAAATTCGGTCTAGATGGGAAGTGGGGGATGCACGGAAAGTGATTTCAGCCCATGGCCTATAGTGAGTAAAATATAGCAATGAACGGGAACTTGTGGTATAGTCTATATATCTTCCATCCTCGACTTTTTCAAACGTCTAAAACCCCTATATCATATATATTTTACTGACAATAATATGAACTATTTGCTTCTTATGAAATGAAAACGTCAGTTTTGCTGTTCTAAAACATTTCTTGTTCGACATTTTCAGTTTATATAACAAAATACCGAAGTTACTGTTAATCCAGCTTCTGCATGCGCATTTAGACAACTTATATGACATAAAGCTGGCAGGGTGACACAGCAGATTGTTACCCCCGAGAAAACATTGTCAACCGATGAAAAGCAGAGGTTTTAAAAATGTTTTATTACGGGTAAAAATCTGCTCTGTTACCATCCAAGCTATATGTTATTATATCCCCACGAACGAAGTTTAGGGGATATATAGGAACAACTCTGTCTGTCTGTCTGTCTGTCTGTCTGTGATACCAAACAATTTTTCAAAATAGTTTTCTCAGTAAGTACTCATCACTGCAACTTGAAATTTTTGTATGCAAGTTAAGCATGATGTCCTCTACCGCAAGTAGCGTTTTTAGGACATCTACTTCCTGTTTCCGACTTAGTTAATTTCGAGATCTTTTGTCAATCGCAGAAATTTTTTGTCACAGTTTTCTCAGTAACTAATCATCACTGCAACTTGAAATTTTTTTTTGTATGAAAGTTTAGAAAGATGTACGTCCTTTACTGCAAGTAGCGTTTAAAGGATTGCCGACCATCTACTTACTCTTTACCAGGAATTGTGCAATTATTACTATTTTTGTGACAAATTATATTTGGGTCTTCTACTCCCATGAGGAGTGCTGGGTATCCTTTTGTAGGCCAAAGTACCTCTAGTTTATTTTATTAAACTGAATGTTTTTTAATCTAATCATTATTGAAAATCATTGAATGTTAAAAAAAATGGATCACAGGAAACACTTACAATGGCTGAAAATCATAATTACATGCCACAATCTGCCATGGAACTACACATGCAAAACACGAATAAGACAAAAGACAAACGTAGACAACGATAGGAACTCGGGACAGCCGGACTTGGTACCGGCACTAGCAAAAGCCAGGGGTAGAGTTTAACCGCTTTATGGGTACCCAAACATCCCCTTTATCTGCCCGTTTCCCTATAGTATAATAAACATACTAATAAAACCCAATATAGGTAGACTACTAACTCTATGACCACAATCTTGAAAACCATGAACAATGTTGCCCTCTTCTCACCGATGCAGGAACGATGCCAAACTCTGCAGAGGATAACATTGTTTACGCATCAGTAAGTAGGGGGTAACATTGTTCATGCTTCAACGATTCCATTTGTTAGACCAAACTGGCACATACTTCATAACCAATGAGAAGACAGGAAATCTACATGAAGTTTAATAACGTTGTTTATCGCATATATCATTTGCAACACATCTTGTTTGAATGAAGACATAAATGATATATGTTTTCTCCATAAAACATAAAAATCATAAATATTTATTTAGAAGTTTCAATGCGGACAACGTGAGACAAAATCTTAAAATTACTTACAGTGGGAAAAAATCCGACTTGCAAGAGAATCTAGCGTCATCTATTTTCTGTCAATAGCTGTTCAGCCTTTATAAACACTGTTTTCCGGAAAGATTACATCGCAAATTTTATAAACTGACGTCTTACTAATAACATATTAGTCAGAAGACTTTTGTGTAAAGACAGCGGTATAATATTTTATATTTACATGTTGGACATACAATTGTTGAGCAATAATTTGGTATATCACGAGGAAAACTTAAAATCTAAACAGAAGCGTTCTCTGAAAATTCTGTAGCATAGCGTTTTATTTTCCAGTGGCGATTTCACTAAATCTGAAATGACGCGTTTTAAATAATTCCTGTTTTTTACAAATATTTCTGGATTAATAGCATAATATATTTATATCTATACATGCTGAATGTTCTTCCTCTAACACTTTGGGTTATCTTCACATATTACCATGCTACACTGCGATTATTTTTACAAAACATGACGGGTACAACCGACACTGTTTAACATTTACCAGGAGAGTAGGAAAATGGTATGTACAGTGTACAAATTGGTATTTTCATAAGAAACATGATTGAACTGGTCGTTCCGTAAGATGTAATTTGATACATTGTTGTTCATTTTTCACTTCATGGAAGCACAAGTTCTACAATAGAAAAAAAGAAGAGAAACGGGGAATGTCTCAAAGAGACCACGACCCAAAGAGAAGTAATAACAACTCAAAGCCACCATAAGATCTTCAATGAACGGTGAGAAAACCCAACAGCAGGCCGGAGTCGGCCCCTGAATAAAGAGTAATCAAGTTCAGCGAAATAAACATCATCCTAGACTCCTATAGACAAGAGTAAACGAACTAGAAAAAAGACAAGACACACAAAGGCTTAATAAATCTCCTGACTTGGGACAGGCGCAAACCTGCTGCGGCGGGGTTAAATTAGTTTTATTAGGCCCAAACCTTCCCCTATAGCCAATGTGATAAATCAAAAAAATAATCATATCAACAGTAAAATTCAGTTGGCAACATGACTGAGTCAATTGTGAAAAATGAAACTGAAAGAACTAAATATACGGACATAAATATGAAATTTCAAGAGACTACTAGCAGTTAACTGACATGCCAGCTCCAGACCCATTACAAACTAACAAAGTAAGTTAAATACTCTCAGTATACAGCTTCCACCAAGATCCCTTCCTGTGAGGAGTTTAGCATAATGATTTCATGCATATACCGGAATACATAACCCGTGTCCAAGCAATGCAGATTTTAGAAATTTAGAATGTCTTTAGTTAAAATGCAAAGACCCTATAAAAAATCAATGTTAATACCAAAGAAGGCCATACGTAATAACTAGACGACAATACCGTAACTATAACCCTCATGAATTAGACGATTTGAAGGTTTTATAAGTTTGTTAGGCGAGTTTAAGTATTTTTTACTCTTATGTAAAACATTACCGTAAAATAAGGGATGTGAAATACCAGCCTTGATTAGATGTTTACAGGTTGCATTGTATTCAAGAACTAAGTCTTTATATCGATGATAAATTTTAGTAAAGATTTTAACTAGTTTATGATAACGAAAACCCTGATGTAATAGTTTTTCAGTTATGAAAAGATTCCGTTCATTAAAATCGCAAACTTTATTACATGCTCGAGCAAATCGATCACGTTGAGATATGTAAACACCATATGATGGCGCTAATGGAACATCGCCATCCATAAATGATAATTAACTATGGGAAAAGAAGAATCGTCCCTTTTATCATATTAAATTTTAGTATCTAATTTACCATTCGTTATATCAAAATTGATGTCTAAGAACGGACAATGATAATTATTAGAATTGGCTGTATTCAAAGTAGCTTGAATAGTGGCGTTATTGATCTGAAACGGATGGCGGAACGTCGACTGATCATTCCGATACCTTATGTCTCTAAAGTGCAGATAAAAAAGTCAGAAAACAAGAAACCGAAGGAACAACAGAATCTAACTAAAGCAAGAGTTTTGCACGGTATCTCTACTCGATTATTTTTAGACAGAATTTCATTTATCTTCAAGCAAAGTTGACCATGGCAGGAACTCAAGCTCATTCTAGCTATACAAATAACTAAAACGTAGGACTGAAGTATGGACGACATAAATATTTATCTAGAATTTTAATACAAAGGTTAAAGAATTCCATTCGATTTATTAGCACTGCAATTTCAATATGTTTGTGTTTGATAAAATTTTCAGGTTTTTTAAATAATTTTCTATTTGTGTAAGCAATATTAAAATATTTCTTTTTTCATATAATATTATGACACATTTTCAATTAAGTTCATTCGAATCTTAACTCTATAGCCTAATGTGATTTCATTTAGTCAATATAACACGACTAGGATATCATCATTTAGAGTTTCCCCCTGTAGTCCCTAAGCTCAAAACACTTAATGTGCACTCCACCCCTCCGCCTATTCCGAACCAGAACGATTTTTTTCAGTCCTTCTATGTCCCCTCTTCAAAATGAACATGTTAAAGAATATTGCCTGCACGTAAAGACAGGACAGAATCACTATTAAAGCAGACCACGTAAAATTCTTGTTTTAACCTAAGTTTTTTTGAGTTCCATAGATATATTAAAAGTATTGAAATTTGGTATTAAAGGAAACCTAATTTAGTATTGTTTACAATGATCCTATTGGTTTATTTGTTCTCTGTCGGCTTTTACACGTATTTCGATTTATGGACTTGCAAATAGTTTGATTTGATCTGCACTGAAGTAAAGAGTGCTATCTTTAGTAGGGTTAACCTTTTAAAGGGTTGTCTTTTCGGCTGTTTGCTGGAAATAGTATGCACAAAGGGAATTTTTGTTTTTCAGAATTCCTTCTGATTTTTATTAGAGGTAAAAATGCACCATGAAATTGATATATGTCTCAAAAATATTGATAAAGTATCGTTTCAGAATATCCAAGCTATTGTGAATTCATTTAATTTCATGGGTATCAATTTTCGCGGGTAAAGAAAAAAAAGACATTTCGTGGTATACTGAAATTCGTGGATTGCCACTTGTTCCATTTTTTTTTACATTAATAGAAATAAAATTTTTAAAATTCATGGCTTTAATACCTTCAGTATTGATGTCAAAACACCAAAATTTAGAACTGTACCTGTAATTAAGTGTCACCTGTAATTAACATTTTATAGTAATGTGTAAATATTATGTAATTAGGTAATCATCTGACATAACCTTACTTAGACACCTGTATTGATTGCAAAATAAACATGTCCTTTTCAGGAGAACATAATATAAATTATTAAAGTTTGATTAATAATATCTTATCAAAACTAAATTGAGATGGTTCTTGTCCGAACATCTTAACTGGAAATCAACACTTTAGCGTAATTGAAAAACAAAACAGGAAGCCAGTCACCGCTTTTAACTGGGAAACAGATTTGAACTTGTTTGCTGCTAATTAAAGATTCAAGAGAATATATGTCTACCCTTTTATGATATATCAGGTTGTTTGGGGCTCAGCTACAAGTGCAAGATTTATGACCTTCGTCCAGCAGATCCTTCATTATGTTCATTCACTTGGGTTTGAAACTTGGAACAAGAAAATCGTATTTCGTTGAGTATTTGAATTCGTGGTTTGGGTACACCCACGAAAACCACGAAAATTGGTATCCCACGATTAAAAATGAATTCACAGTATTAGAAATTATTCCTTCGAGGATTTTAGATGAACTTCATTTTTATAAATTGCAAACATATTACCCCTTCCCACAGATACAGTTTATTTCATTTCATTGTTCAGTTTAAAATGGCTAAAACTTTTTAGAAAGGTGAATTAATATAGTATTCTCAAACACCAAAATGCACACAGACTAACATATAATAAAATGAAAAGGATAACAACAAACATGTACAATGGCTGAAAAATGTTAGACTCCACGATGTTTCAATCATTAATAAGACAATTCGCGCGTTAAATGGGCAATTATAATATGGAATATTCATGCAAAATGGTTATTTTCAGATTTTAAGTTTGTTTAAGGTTTTCATCATATCACAATAAGACAGCAAAAATATATTTTGATAAAGTAAAATAATTATTTTTTGTAAATTCACAGTAATTTCGGTATTTTGTTATTTAAGATAGTAGACCTAGAGTAAGGGGAGATAACTTCTTTTTACAAACAAATTACTTGTTGTGATTGGTTTGAATTAAACTGAAGATTAATATTTATCGTAAATAGAAATAAAATGAACATGAAACTACACTTCTTTAATAAAACACTTCATAATGCCTGCATAAAATTATCCCGGTTTTGAATGATATATATGTTAAAATATTAAAATAAATGAAAGTTAGAAATTGGGCAAGGGAGGTTATTCTTTATTCTTTACGTTCAGCATTATGGAATATCAACACTTTGTATGCAGTTTTCCTAACATTGTGAAAAATGCTACGGTGAATTTTTATAAATTTTTGAAATATCCCATATTTGTAGAGGATCATTAAATTGTCAGTTTTTGGTAAATATTGAATTACAGGTTTTTCATCTAGAAGATACTGAACGAAGCTGTGTTTTCAGCAATGTTTTGACAATATAATTTCTTTTGTTCTGCACTTAACGTATGCCTATGACCACTATTCTCTCATATTTAGGTCTACCGGTTTCTACGAAACAGTTTAACAATTTAGGTCTAATTTATGCCGATTCTTATTTACAGTAGTACATACGTCGGTTTCTTTGAACTATAAATAAAAAAAAATGTTACGTTGAAACTTTTCAGAATTTTTTCAGTTTATATTTTATTCATACTGCAAATTTTAAGAAAATTGAATTTGTGGGAAATTTTAGATTTACCCTTTATTTGCTTTGAAACATTAAATCCTTGCAGTGGTACCTAGGGATGGAAAAATGCCTTTGTCTATATTTAGATTATCACGAAATAGGGAAAACCCCTATGGAAAATGCATTGTAAAGATTTGCGAACTTGGTTATAAGTTCGCAAATCTTTACAATGCATTTTCCATAGGGGTTTACCCTATTTCGTGATAATCTAAATATAGACAAAGGCATTTTCCATCTAAATTGGACAAAATAAGAAAGTTTGTATTGCTGTCGTGCATGGAGAACAACAAAATAAAAATAGCCAATAAAACTAAAATCTGAAAAATATATATACAAGAAAGAAAAGGCCCAAATTTTCGGAGTTAACTCCTTTAGCGAGGGTGAAAAAAGAAGAACAGGACATCACCGTGGACCAGAGACACGTCTCACTTCTATCGTCTAAAACTAAAACCCTGTAATAAGAACATCAATAGAAAAAATGTTTAACGTTAGGTGTATACGTGGAAATTAGTTTTATTGGCTATTTTTATTTTGTTGTTCTCCATGCAATACAAACTTTCTTATTTTGTCCAATTTATATGACATTAAGCTGTCTCGCAACATATATTTTTATTTTTGCATTTTTCCATCCCTGGGTTCCTGAAAATGATAAGGCCAAATAAAAAAATAGGTGTGGTTCCGGTCACCCCTCTGAAAAAAATAGGGTCGGTAGGTCGGGATTTTTTTTATACCCCCGCTTTGTAAAAGCGGAGGGTATATAGTGATGGTGGTGTCCGTCCGTCTGTCCGTCCGTCCGTCCGTCCGTCATTCCGTCCGTCCGTAACACTTTTACTGTCAAAGTTTTCTCGGCTTCTACAGGTGGGAATGATTTGATATTTAGCATTAGGCTTTCAAATGATGAGTTGTACAGTGTCAGATATTTTCATGTTTGTGGCGCTACTACTTCCTGTTTGCCGATACATTAATACTTAGTTTCATATACCACTACTAATGAAAATTTTTCGTCAAAGTTTTCTCTTCTTCCAAAAGTGGAAATGATTTCATATTTGGTCTGGAGCTTCATGATGCTGAGTTGTACCGTGTAAGCTATTTTCAGGTTTGTTGCGCTACTACTTCCTGTTTACCGATACATTGGTATGTTGATACTTAGTTATATATACCACTACTAATGAAAATTTTCGTCAAAGTTTTCTCTGCTTCTATAAGTGGAAATGATTTAATATTTTGTCTCAAGCTTCATATAGATGAGTTGTACCGTGTAAGCTATTTTCAGGTTT
>MJUU01000419.1:45232-57695 GCA_002080025.1 Modiolus philippinarum | reverse complement strand
TGTTAAACAAAGTTGTCTTTTGTGACAATGTCTGTTGGAAAGTCCGGAGAAAATTAGCAATCTCGCTAATGACAACCCATCAATCTTGTGTTGTTTTGAGTCAATTTGCTTCAGTGGTTTTAGTAGAAATTATCTATATGATTTTACTGCAATGATTTTATTGATAAGCTAAGTTCCTCAAAGGCGGCCATGTTTTTATGGAGTAAGAATTTTGTGAAATGACCTAACCGAATTGTCAAGAGCCAAAATCAAAAGGACATTAAGACAAGACGGGTGCTAAACCTCTGACAAAACTCCAGCGCAATGTTCCTGCCTTGGAACAGACATTTGGAAAGAAATTGGGGGTTCAACTGGTTTCATGGTTCGCTAAACCCAGGTGAATCACTATTCATTGGGGTTGAAGGGCTGACATTTTCAGCTATGTAAACAAAAATTTGTCACTAAATTGGCCTTTCACCTCACCTCAAAAAGCATATAGCTGTGACGTGATAATATTATTTGTATCACTTCCAATAAACCACTATTAAGTATATATATTCTTTATTCAAAAGCAATACAGCTTATAGAAATACAATTTAAACTAATAATATAATGCATCAGTGAACAAACAATTAAGTTACACATAGAATATACTCATTGGAGAGTGACCACATGTAGTTTTACAATAATAAAATCACATTATATGTATATTAATCTGAATTTCGGATTCTTTCGGCAAGACACAAATATTTACCAAAATTATTCAATTCTTAAATATTTTTCACTGACATCAATTGTATCAATTTATATGTTGATGGCTTATACCAGTAATATTTTTTAATATATTTTTTCCGTATATGGGCATATTTCTGACACCCTAATATAAAGTGATATTCATCTTCTATTTCATGATTTTCACATAACTGACACACTCTGTCTTGTCTATTTACTTGAAAAAATCTACCAGTTTCTATACTTAAGTTATGAGCAGATAAACGATATTTTGTAATATAAGGCTTATATAAATAATTAACATTCTTATCTAAATAATATTGTAAAGTGTCCACATCATAAATGTATTTATACAATCGGCATTTGGATGATCTATCAAAAAAACTGTTCATTTCAGTAATAAAATCATCTTTCAGTCTCTGTGTAAACTCACTTACAAATAAACCTTCATTATATACATTTTGTTGTAGCCATACATCTTGAAAACCATATTTTAGCATAATATTTCTCAATTTGCATACCCAATTTAATTTATCATTAGGTTTTTAATACAGTCCTCCAGCATGACTTCATAACACTGTTTCAAAATACAATTATCAGTATTCAATATTTTTATCCAATATTTTATCATTCTTTTATATCTCTCTATATAAAGCGGGTATCTACCCAGTTCAGAATAACACATAAAATTCACAGTAGATTTTCTGACTTTCAAAATTCTCTTTAAAAAATTTGTGTGTATAGCTTCTACGTCATTAGCTTTATAATAACCCCATATCTCACAACAGTAATTCAAAATACTAGAAACATAGGTATCAAATAAAGATAAAAGAGTTTCATGATTATAACAATCATTATATATTTTACTACATAATGAAAAAAGTGCCTTTCTACCTTGATTTGCCAAAGTTTTCTGTGTACTCGTAAAATAGCCGTTGTAATTAAACAAAAGGCCTAAATAAGTAAAACTATCAACCACTTCTATTTTCTCACCACCTAAAAACCATTGCTCGTCATTTTTACGATTACCTCTGCTTCTGAAAACAACAACATTTGTTTTCTTAATATTAACATATAATCCATACTCATTTAAAATTTTGTTGGCAGCATTAATCATATTTTGTAATTCGTCTATATTCTCGCTAAACAACACTGTGTCATCAGCATACATGAGTAAAAATAAATTTATACTCTTTAATTCATAAGCCTGACATCCCTGAGTTAATAACTCAACTTCAATTTCATTAACATACAGTGAATACAATAAAGGTGAAAGAGATTCCCCTTGCATAAGACCCTTGTTACATGTAAAAAAGTCTGATATTTTACCTTGTGACTTAACACAACATTTTAATTTTGAATACATACATTTGATAACTTTCAATAACTTTCCGGTTATACCACATTTAATCAAACGTGACCAAAGCTTAGAATGAACAACACTGTCAAAAGCTTTTTTGTAATCTAAAAAACAACAATATAAACGTTTGCCATTTCTCAAGGATTTTGTAATTAAGGAATGTAGACAAAAGACGGCATCGGTAGTTCCAAATCCAGGGCGAAATCTGTTAGAGTTCCATTAGCTTCACACCACTTAAGAAGTCTATAATTTAAGACGGATGTAAATAATTTTCCTAGATGTGACACTAGCGAAATACCTCTATAATTTCCAGAATCATTTACGTCACCTTTTTTAAATACAGGAATAACTATACCTTTTACCCATATTTCAGGAAAGTCTCCTGTTTCTAATATCTTATTGAAAAGTTTACACAACACAGGTTTCAGCAGATTTTTTCCAGTCAAAATATATTCATTAAGTATGTTACATGTATCAAATCCACATGCCTTTTCGCGTTTTTATTTTCGAATACACAGATCAAGTTCATTCTCGGTAAACGGTTGGTCAAGTTCATTAAAAATCGTCTCAGGGACCTCGTTCATATCTATGTTTACATTTCCATTGGACATCAAGTTTTTGAAATGTTCTTCAAAATTGCATAAATCAATGTTACTGTTTAATTTTCTTTTACATTTTTTAAATCTTCTGTAAAACTTTTTCGGATTTTTCCTCCTCAGATTTGAAAGCATATTTCCTGTCTGGTTTTTGTACTGTCTTTTTAATTTATTTTCATAAAATTTATATCGTTGCTTTGCTAGATTCAATATCAGTCTGTTCTCATTCGATCTATAAATATTAAAACTGTCTAATGCACGTTGATACTCTCGATATAACGCCTTACACTCATCATCGAACCAAGGTTTATCAACATTAGAATTATTAACAATTTTAGGCTTTGTACATTTGTCACATTGTTCAAAAAAACTAATTTCTCTTTTCGTATACTGTTCAAAAATATCCTTGAGTACAAAGTTCAAACTTTCAACACATACATTAATATCATCAGTATCTTCAAAATTCAACAATTCATCAAATTTTCGTATGTTCGCACTTAGCTGATGCCGAATGTCGTCTTCATCATCTACATTCTATTTAAAAATATTAGACTTATATCTTTTACATTTACATTCAAATTACATTTACTTTTACTTTTTAAATTTATCTCAAAAACTATAGGAGCATGGCAGGAAAATACATTAAAAGGTTCAACATAAAAATTTCTAACTACATTAAACATATGTGTTTCTGAAAACAATAGGTAATCTATGACACTTGTACCATTTTTATTCATAAATGTTATTTCAGCACTGTCAGTTCCATATCTACCATTACACACTCGTAAGCCAGAAGCCTTACATAACTGCAAAATTCTTAGTCCAAACGAATTAGGAGTTTTTACATCATCTGACACTCTTTTCGTTAAATTATCGTTATTGTCATAGTCAATAAACGAAATACTGTCTAACAGTTCTTTGTTCAAAACATCATGCTCAATATAATCGTTCTGTAGGCCAATACGGCCATTCAGGTCACCAATAATAGCAACTGAACCTAAACTACTGTATAATTCAATATTTTCTTGCAGAACATCAAAAATATCATAGTCATATTTTCTGTAAAAAATGTTTTTATCTGGAGGTACATATACGGCGCAAACATAAAGGTCTAAATCATTACAAACAATGCATTTATCTATTTTGAACCAAATCATGCTATCTGCACAACATTTTACTACTTCTAAATATTGACTAAGCCATTTTCTATACAATAAAACAACGCCTCCTCCATTACACTTTTCTCGGTAAATAAATTTTTTCTCATAACCTATTAATTCAAAATTTTCCGGACATTTCACCCAACACTCATTCAGACATATAATATCATACACATTAATCAAATTTACAAATTCCGGATCTGATAATTTTTTTATCAGCCCTTTTGACACATTCCAAGAACATATTTTCAGTAAATCGTTTCCACTATAATCACCCTCCGTTAAACCCTATTCATGCCATAATTCCCCGTTCACAAACAATTTATCTCCAGAAATGTAGGCTTTTTTGTTGTTTTTCCTTTCGCGAATCATGATTGGTACAAGCTTTTTACGTTTCTCCAATATTTCCTGTGGATAATGCGCACTAATTCCATATTTACTGCCTTTCAATCTGTTTGACACACTACGAATCCTTTCTCGGTCTTCGAAACTTTTAAATTTAACTACAATAGGCCTAGGATTTTTATCAGCTTTTGGTTTTCCTAATCGATACGCCTTTTCGATAGATATTTTATTTTTGACATCCTCTACCTTTAAAACACTTTCACAAAAGTTAAAAATTTTTTTAATACAATTTTCTTGATCTTTATTTGTTCCACCCCCCTCCTTTACCTCGTTTCCATTTTGTTCAATTTGTGGCACTGAGACTTCCTCGTCCAATGAGAAAAACAGTAAATTATTCCGTAAATTTTGTGATTCAATATCAATAAGTTTATCACGTACAGCTTTATTTTCATTCCTCGTGCTTTCAATCCCATTTTTAATTTGTTCAACACGTATTTTTACTTCTCTTAATTCATCATGATTAGTAGACAAAAATTCGGCACTGTTTTCTAATGTATTTAACCGATCTTTACAATCCTTAATGTCTCTGTCAACATTTACAAATTTTGACTCCATTTTGTTGAGCCTAGACTCAATTTTATCTAAAGCGCCTAGTTTTGTCTCTATATTTGCCATACGTTGACACAGTTCCTTCAACGAATTTTCGATCGTGTTAGGCGAGGGTAGGGGTGGTGGGAATGACGGAAACTGTCCATATAAAGGTGGAAAACCTATGGGAGAACTGGTGAAGCCTGGATCCCCTTGTGTAGAATTGTTCATTGTGAAGTTTACGTCGTGTACGCTGTTTACATTATTACCACTAATGTCTTGTTTATTGTTTTTATCATATTGTTTACAACTTGTATGACTTGACTGACTACTGTTCGATCTACACACCTTTTTCTCCAAATGACTTGATTGATTTGACGACGACGACGAATCGTGTATTACCCTTCTCACCGATCTTTGAGGATTTTTTCTCTTCTTCCTTGGCATCACACCTCATAATGATTTCATACAGTCAATATATAATCCAATATATAATCTGATCACTATGTCCAACATAATTTTCAAAAAATTAAAAATTTTCTCCCTCGTAAAATTCAAACCGACATTTTCACTGACGCATTATATCATATCATACTGGAGAGACATGATTATACGCGTTCTTGAGGGACATGATTATAGCCGTTCTTGAGAGACATGATTATAGCCGTTCTTGAGAGACATGATTAAAGCCGTAGAGGATGGATATTATTATATCATATCATACTGGGGACATGATTATAGCCGTTCTTGAGGGACATGATTATAGCCGTTCTTGAGAGACATGATTATAGCCGTTCTAGAGAGACATGATTGAGAATGGTTTAGGGTATATTGGGATACGGGATATTTGCCACTATTGTTAATGGGATATGGGATATTTGAGACAAAAAGACAAAAAAATTAATGGGATATCTTCAATTTTCAAAAGGATATCTTTGTCCAGACTTACTGGGATATGGGATATTGGACCCCCCTAAACAAGCCTCATGATTAAAGCCGTAGAGGATGGATATTATTATATCATTTCATACTGGATAGACATGATTATACCCGTTCTTGAGGGACATGATTATAGCCGTTCCTGAGAGACATGATTATAGCCGTTCTTGAGAGACATGATTAGTAGATGGATATTATTATATCATATCATACTGGAGAGACATCTTAAAGCTTAAAAATTTTGTTTAAAGGTTAACTTAGCATGATTAATGCTGTACTATATGGACATGATAATGTGGAAATTCATAGGGATGAAGATGTATTTTGTGAAACATGTAAATAAACCTTTTGCATGAATATTAAGGTCGGCTTCTGAGAAATTAAAAATAAGTATTTTTGAATTCTGGTATCAACTGAAAAGTTAAATCACAATAAATACACATGTGAAATACAAAACTCCTATCACTTACCATTCAAATGATAAAAAAAGTCTCAACGGAGAAACTACGAAAAAAATTTTCCAGAAAAGTTCTACAGATATCAGCATGAAATATTTTCTCACAGATGAGTTAATAGTTTCTTTATATATTGAAACTAGAGTTGATGTGGCCTACTGGGCCACGAATACCGCCCGCCCCCATTTCTCCCTGATTTCTTGTAAATATCTTGAAAAAAGGAATTACTGGAAAAAATACAAAGTGCACATCTACAATATGTAATTAAGCTCCTGCATAAGTTTCATGAAATTCAAATCAGTGGTTTAAGAGGAGTAGTGGATACTATGTACTCACCATATGGTTTGCATTGACTGATAAAATGACAAAGGGCAAAACATGTCAAAAATCTGGGAAAGGGGAATTATTGGAAACAAAAAACATAGTGCACATCTACAATATGTGATTAAGCTCCTGCATAAGTTTCATGAAATTCCAATTAGTGGTTTCAGAGGAGTAGTGGATACCAGGTGGTCACTATATGGTTCGCATTGAGATAAAATGACAAAGTCCAAAACATGTCAAAAATCTGGAAAAAAGGGAATTATTGGAAAGCACATCTACAATATGTAATTAAGCTCCTGCACAAGTTTCATGAAAATCCAACCAGTGGTTTCAGTTCAGAGGAGTACCGGTAGTTTGCATTGACATAAAATGACAAAGTCCAAAACATGTCAAAAATCTCGAAAAAAGGAATTATTGGAAAACAAAAAGCATAGTGCACATCTACAATATGTAATTAAGCTGCTCCATAAGTTTCATGAAATTCCAATCAGTGGTTTAGGAGGAGTAGTGGATACCAGCTTTTGGGTACAAAAAGACAGACGGATAGACGGACGGACATCATGAACACTACCGGGGGGTATAATGAATTTCCAGTTTTGTTTAAATTGGGGAAGATACATGATTATTGCTGCAGGTTATAGCTGTGCTGAAGAGACATGATTATTGCTGTACTGAAGGGTTATGGTTATAGCTGTAGCAGAGGGACATGATTATTGCTGTACTGAAGGGACATGGTTATAGCTGTACTGGAGGGACATGATTATAGCTGTACTGAAGAGACATGATTATTGCTGTTCCGAAGAGACATGGTTATAGCTGTACTGGAGGGACATGAATATAGCTTAACTGAAGGGACAAGGTTATAGCTGTACTGGAAGGACATGATTATAGATGTAGCAGAGGGACATGATTATTGCTGTACTGAAGGGACGTGGTTATAGCTGTACTGGAGGGACACGATTATAGCTGTACTGAAGGGACGTGAATATTGTTGTACTGAAGGGACATGGTTATAGCTGCACTGAAGGGACGTGGTATTTAGTTATTTATAGCTGTACTGGAGGGACATGAATATAACTGTACTGAAGGGACATTGTTATAGCTGTACTGGAGGGATATGACTATTGTTGTACTGAAGGGACATGGTTATAGCTGTACTGAAGGGGCATGATTATTGCTGTTCTGAAGAGATATGGTTATAGCTGTATTGGAGGGATATGATAATGGCTGTTCTGAAGATACATGGTTATTGCTGTACTGAAGGGACATGATTATAGCTGTACTGGAAGGACATGGTTATTGCTGTTCTGAAGAGATATGATTATAGCTGTACTGGAGGGACATGATTATTGCAATACTGTTGGGACATGATTATTGTTGTACTGAAGGGACATGATTATTGCTGTACTGAAGGGACATGGTTATAGCTGTACTTGAGGGACATGATTATTGTTATACTGAAGGCACATGGTTATAGCTGTTGCAGAGGGACATGATTATTGCAATACTGAAGGGACATGATTATAGCTGTATTGGAAGGGCATGATTATTGTTGTATGGAACGGACATGGTTATAGCTGTAGCAGAGGGACATGATTATTGTTGTACTGAAGGGACATGATTATTGCTGTACTGAAGGGGCGTGGTTATAGCTGTACTGGAAGGACATGATTATTGTTGTATGGAAGGGACATCATATAGCTGTAGCAGAGGGACAAGATAATTTTTGTACTGAAGAGACATGATTATATCTGTACTGGAGGGACATGATTATTGCTGTACTGAAGTTACATACTTTAAGCTGAACTGGAGGGTCATGATTATAGTTGTACTTCAGACACATGACTACAGATTTACTGGAAGGACATTATTATAGCTGTATTGGTCTACTGGAGGGAAATATATAGCTGTTCTGGAGGGCATAATTAAGGTTAATGAGGACACCATACCCAGAAAATTATTTACTATTTAAATTTCTCTGTTTTTTGGATATGTTGTAGTACTATAGTGGTTGGATGTTGCATGAATTTCAGACCACCTTACCAGGCTTTTTTCTCAAGATATAAAGGGCAAGAGTTACCTGCCCCTTGGTTTTCATGGGCATTAACAACAATGATATATTAGAGCAGACTGTAATGTGCATGTTGTAAGAAGGGGGAAATAAAACCATCAATGGTATAAGCTGTGGCTATTGAATATGTGATAACATAGAATAGACTTCGATCTTGCCACCTCGAAGCCTCAAAATTACCATAATACTCCCTTAACTTGCAATTTTTTACGCTATTTTGGCCCTTGCCTGACAATTTTTCATGCCATGAAAAAAAAAATTGTGTTATTTAAAATTGATTTTTTTCATCGAATATATTATTTGAAATCACAACAATAATGTATTAAAAAATCAGTATAGCAAACCAGGCTTTTAAGAGACCTACAAGCATTCAAAGTTGACAACATTGTCCTCCTCTCTTAAAAAAAATTTGCCATCACTAGTACAAAAACTGGAAGTGATGTCATTAGCTGTGAGTGTAGCAATAAAACCAAACTATTATAGTCATTTCACTGTTTACGGTCTTCACTTGACTAGAACAGGAAGTTATAAATTGCACATGCCAAACCAGAAGTGGATACTTTCTTGCCTGCTGTTAAAAATAAATGAAACAAGAATATGTGTCTTACGGACACAATGCCCCACCTCACAACTATTTTGAACAATGCTATATTTTGTGATCAGGCATGAAGTTGGTTGCTTAATCCTATGGATAAATCTCAAACCATCCCCTTTCTCCATGATCAGTGAAGCATGATGTTGGTGGCATGGGTAAATTTTTATTATTGTTTTTCTTTAATCATACCCTAATGTGTATTTATATAAAGTTTCATGATAATAGCATACATCCTTCACAGAAAAAAAAACTTCAAACTAAATGTAAACTTCTTACTACCCCCCCCCCCTTTTCAATGATCAGTGAAGCATGAATTTGGTAGAAAGGATAAATTTTATTATGATTTTTGTTTTACATAAAGTTTCATGATAATAGCATACATCCTTCACAAAAAAAAAAAAAAAAAACTTCAACCTATTAGAGTAAACCTCAGAATAGCCCTCTTTTTTCAATGATCAGTAAAGCATGAAGTTGGTAGCATGGATAAATTTTTAGTATGATTTTTGTTTAATTATACCCTAATGTGTATTCATATAAAGTTTCATGGTAATAGCATACATCCTTCACAGAAAAAAAACTTCAACCTAAGGGTAAACCTCAGTATACCCCCCTTTTTTCCATGATCAGTGAAGCATGAAGTTGGTGGCTTGGATAAATATTTATTATGATTTTTGTTTATTCATAACCTAATGAGTATTTATGTAAAGTTTCATGATAATAGCATACATCCTTCACAGAAAAAAACTTAAACTGCAGGGTAAACCTGACTTGGGACAGACGAACGGACGGATGGACACACCTGAACACTATATGCCCCCTACTATCGTAGGCGGGGCATAAAAAGGTTGTCATTTACAAATTCTAATTTTACGATATATTGTATGATTGTTCAATATGTGACCCCGCAGTAGTCCTATAGAGATAAAGGAGCGCACATGCGGGATCGGAAATAGTGTGTATTTCCTGTTGGCCACCATTTTGACCAGGAATGACTGTATACAGGTATATTTTGGATAATGTTGACTATATGAAGGAGTTGATATTTCTCATATTTTCTAGTTCCAAACTTCTTAAGAGTGATCTTTTAAAAAAGGGAAATCAGCAATGGTTTGTCCTGGGAAGTATTTCTATCACGTCTGCATTAATTTTTGAGAGGGGAGATAGCTTTTGCTGTTCTAGGGTGATTCCCCTCTCCCCAAAATTTTTTAGTTTTATTCTATCATTATTGTATTCCTTTGTGTGCATTATTTACTTTTTCACAACTATCTCTCTATTTAATTTAATTTTTACAGTTATTTTCCCTTTTTTCAATATTATCTCCCTTTTTCATCCCAATCAGAGCAATTTTCCCACCAATTTTCTGTTTCCATGGCAAAGGTCGCCATTTTTATATTTTTTTGGACCAAAACTCATTTCTTCACATGCTAAGTAACCTTCCAGTCAATTTTCATTCAATTTGGAGCATTTGGAATCCCGCCATTTTCTGTTCCCATAGCAACAGTCGCCATTTTGATGATTTAAACACCGAAACTCGTTTCTACAAACGCTAAGTAACTGTTTTGTCAAATTTCATTCCATTCTGAGCATTTTTTATTCTTTCCCACCATTTTTTTGTTTAATCACATGATAGCTGTCAACATCAACCTAAAAGCTGTACAGGAGAGACATAATTATAGCTATACTCGATGGACATGATTATAGCAATACTGGAGGGACATCATTATAGCTGTACTGTGGATAACTTAATATACAATTTCTGTAGACATTATTTGGCTGCATTGAAAAAATATGGTAATAGGTTTAGTGGATAGATTTGATAAGTAAAATAAAATTGTTTAAAATCTTACTTAGCTGTTTCCCACAGGTCATTTGAAGGTGACAATAAATGGGAAACTAAGGGAATAATGTGCAGACACAAATCTATTCCATTTCAGTTTATTTTCAATTAGAAATGTTTCATGTAAGGCAGATATAATGAAATATCAACTAAAATTGAATATATTTTTTTATTTAAACAAATGTTAGGATTGATGAAGAAATCACAGACTTTATAAAGGAATGTACAGATAATAGCACCTTGTATAACAACTGTAAATAATCTCACACAAACATACTGTGTTTTAATGACATGATTCTATCAGAACACACTTATAATACAGGTCTCAGAATGCTTTTAATAGATAATAAATGGATACTGAGTACATGTTATGGTACATATAAAAAAATAAACCCTACCATTACAAAATATTTCAAGGAACAATGTTTTAATTGTCATTCTTCAAACTGGTTTTAAATTCGCCAGTATGACCTCAAACATAAGTCTGTATAAGGCAGCCTGAATAATGTATATAGTTACTAAAGATCTTGCAAGTCTCCTTTAAATAAAATATTTCCTGATGCAAGGAAGTTGTATTTTTTAACATAAATATATATAACTTTTAAACAATTATTTGAACATAATTATCCTCATATTTTGGCAGGAATTTTGAATTGCAATTGTTATCATGAATTCTGCCTGTGACATGACCAGACTTACACACAATATGGCAATAGCTACAGAGTGTAAGTCTGGGTATTCAATTCTGAAACTTCCCATAACATAAAATGTATGAAGAAGTAACATTTGTCACAAAAATATATGACATCTCAAACAAACATTTAATTAAAAGCCATTATCTTCAGATGTCATGTTGGTCTGGAAATGTTGTTTTGAATTGTATTTTTATCAAGAATTTACCGGCATCACATGACCAGACTTATGGATCCTATTTAGGAATTGTGTAGCGATACATGCTGTAATTTGTAAACCACCTACTTGACAGCTGTGTATATGAACCACCAGCCCCTAAATTATATCAATATATTGATATATTATATAACATATCAATTTTTATTTATTAAAATAAAAATATCCAAATTCATAATATTCATCCAGCTATTATCCATGAATAAAGGGCTACGCCGAGCGCAGCATGATATGACCGCAGCATGTCGACCACTGAAATTTCAACAAAAGTAGTTTAAAGTGACTGTGGACACAGTAAAGAGCTTGACACAATAATTAGATGGACACAACAAGAAGCTTGACACAGTTATTTACTAGGAACAAAAAAGGGAAAAATTCAACCCTTTTGATCACTTACTGATGAAAAAACGTAAGAGCTATGCAAAATATGTACTATCAACTAAAACTTTACATCCATAGAAATTCAAAGAAAAAAATTCCATCGAAATCTAATGAAAAATAAAGTTAAGACATATATTTAGAAAAATTGCAATTTTGGCCCCTTTGACCCCTTGTAGCTCGGAAACGGTAAGA
>MJUU01000419.1:22530-35472 GCA_002080025.1 Modiolus philippinarum | reverse complement strand
GCTGAAAAATTGAGCAATCTTTGTACAAGAACTTGCATAAATCATTTCACTATTGTTTGGTTCAAAATGCTTCATTACTTTCATACATGATTTTGCCATTGGGTGCAATATTTAACTTAATTAGGTGCTGACAGTCATTCTTGTTTACAAATCTTAAGGAAAGATGCATTCTCTGCTCAAAGCCTTAGGTTGCATACATCAAATCTGTAAGGTTTGGTTCAAACTGAAAATTTGCAGAAGTAGTTTCAGAGGAGATGAGCTAACAGAAAGATGACAGACACCAAGTGATGGCAATATATCAGCTTTATAAGATAAAAACAAACTAGAGACTCGGAGACTGACCCTGTATCACTCACCCCATAAAAAACGCTCTAATTCCTGACTATGCTTACAACCAAAAAAGTCTATAAATTTCATACAGGAAATATGTTTGATACATCAGTTTTGAAAAGTTTTTGAAATTCTTTCTTTTCAAGATCAAGATTAAGGTCCATTGTTATATAAACTATGTTCCACAATGGGGGCTATGTTTTTGTCTTATCTGACTTTGTAAATGACCTTCCATACATTATCAAATACAGTTTATTTACATTTGCTTAAAGTTTCAGAGCACAATGATAAAAACAGTTCAAGCTAGAGATCAAACTATGTTTAAACTTAAACCAAGGGACCAGAAAAAGGGTTCAAGTCATCCATGGTGTCAAGCTATTGCAGTCTGAACCATTAAAGTTCAACTGTATGAAAAGCTCATGCTAAATGAAGGACGGCAATAGAGGATGGATTCAAAGAGAAGGCAAAAGGTCTCACTGACGCTTCAGGTCAGTTGAGCTAAAAAATAGAGGCTCATTTTCTGAGCTTTTATCGCTCATCTGACGAAACCTTTTTACTATCTAAATTTGCAAATTCTAGACCACCACTGTGTATTGATAAAGTTGAAATCCTTGATGATATGCTGAGTGGCTACATATCCAACAACTGACAAGTAAATAAAACATTTTCCCAATGCTTTTATTTTGTACTGAGGGTGTGAAATGATTGTTAACAGGATCAAACACAGGGAATCAATATCATTTGTCACATTATATGATGTTGGGTCGATTTCATTCAAAGAAAATGACAACAAATCATACGGGAATGGATTTAAATAAAGAAAACAATTATTAGAGCATTTGTTAGGCAACATTTGTTATGGGTTTCAAAGACACAAATATTGTCATTTTTTACAAGTGATGTAAAATAGTTTAATTTCATACAACCAATGTGTTCACATCTTTGATTTTATTGTAAAACATACGTCAGCTTTCAAAACAATATATAATCAAAGCTTTCCTAGCTATATATATATTGTCAATGTGTGACATACAATTGTGTGAAACGTATTGTATAATACTCAGAAGACAACATCAAGGAAACCAGATGTCTTAATCATTTTATATCATCCTACATACAAAAATTTACCAAAAATCCCAAACAAGACTTATATCACTCTAAAATGTCCGTTATACCTGCTTTTATATTATTAGGAAAAAATGAAAGGATATGGAGTGAATGTACATGTGACAAAAACTCACACGATACATGGCCTGGTTCTGTCTGTTAGACAAAATGACATTAACTAAGTGTCCGGTGGCATTTGTCCTAGAACCAATCACTAAGTCACCCATCAGATCTTTCAGCATAATATTCTAGCTTTCTATGTGGCAGATGCCATGCATAGAGCAGATCATGCTTAACCTTCCGGAACACATCAATTTTTGTAGAAGTTCACAGTCTGCTAGACCTTTAGTTTTGTGGCGTTCTTGTTCATTTTTGTTTATTTGTTTTGTCTTTGTCATGCTGTCTAAATTTGTGTTGGATATGAATTGTCATGTTTTTGAAATTTCCCCTTTCCTCATTTTTACTCTGGTATTCGTTTGTCGATGTATTTGAGTCTGTCATACTAATTTACCTGCTATACAATGTAATAATATGAGCCTGATTCTGTCTCTGTTTAAGTCTGTCATACTAATTTACCTGCTATAATAATATGAGCCTGTTTCTGTCTCTGTTTAAGTTTGTCATACTAATTTACCTGCTACACAAAAAATGTAATAATATGAGCCTGATTCTGTCTTTGTTTAAGTCTGTCATACTAATTTACCTGCTACACAATGTAATAATATGAGCCTGATTCTGTCTTTGTTTAAGTCTGTCATACTAATTTACCTGCTATACAAAGTTATAATCTGAGCCTGATTCTGTCTCTGTTTAAGTCTGTCATACTAATTTACCAGCTATAATAATACGAACCTGATTCTGCCTCTGTTTAAGTCCGTCATACTAATTTACCATTCACCTGCAATAATAATATGAGCCTGATTCTGTCTCTGTTTAAGTCTGTCATACTAATTTACCTGCTATAATAATATGAACCTGTTTCTGTCTCTGTTTAAATCTGTCATACTAATTTACCTGCTATGATAATATGAGCCTGATTCTTTCTATGTTTAAGTCTGTCATACTAATTTACCTGCTATACAATGTAATAATAAGACAGAGTTCGCGAAAATCGTCGGTCCTGTCGGTCCTGACCGCCAAAAAACGGCTAGGTCCGGCAAATTTATTGTTCGTGACGGTCCTAATGACCGGCAAAATAAAACGGTCGTTGTAGGTTACTTTTCTCTCGTTGGTTTTTAGATGTATCATTCGGTACTGGTTTCCGTATTTTAAAACAAAACCAGTTAAAAAAAATATGGCCGAATTTGTAAAGTACGTAGTACCCGGACGTAGTACCGGGTTTGCAACACCAGGGAAGCGTTTGGTGGCTGCAAAGGAACCTTCCGAGGAATTAAAATGTCTAAAGATTCGAATCATGAAGGGAAAAAGACGCGAAGGGTGTTTCTCGAACGAATGACAATGTGGGATTGAAGAGATACTCGCGGTACGAGTATGAAACACAACTGATCACGCTTTGAACTCCGGCAACGCCTGCCATTGTAAATTTGAAAAATAAAAACTAATTTATCTGTTGACAACGTTCTAATTGCCTATTAAGTGTCAAGGATACTCGGGCCACGGAACTAACCAGATCTTCCCTAGTTGGCTACCCATAACGAGAAACTTGTGTCAGTGAAAGTGCTACCTAAATTTAGTGGCAAAACAAGAACCCAAAAGTCTCCTGCCTACATTTCTTAGAAATATCAAAAAGGCATATTTTCATGTTAACATGGTTAACAAATTCACAAAATTTTGATGATTGATTAGCTAGAGTATAGTATAACGTCCAGTGAATCAATATTTCNATTTTTGCAATTTACACTTGACCTCTATCTGTTACACTTTTTGAAATAAAAAATAAAAAATGCACAAATTTTGAAAATTTTACGGAAAAAGGGCAATAACTCCGAGATGGGTTTTCGGATTTTCTTCAAAATTGCAGGGCAGGTAGATCTTGCTATGCTGATCACTCCGTCAGATTTTTGATATCTGTAACGGTTTTCAAGTTATTGGCCAAAAACTGCAATTTACCCCTATGTTCTTTTTTTAGCAATGGCGGCCATGTTGTTTCACCTACCGCCTAATCGAACACAATTTTGCGAAGCAATACTCTGGTGATGATTCAGGCTAAGTTTGGTTACATTTGGCCCAGTGGTTTCAGAGGAGAAGATTTTTTAAATTGTTGATGGACAGACAGACGGACGACGGACGCATAGTGATGGCAAAAGCTCACATGGCCTTTTAGGCCAGGTGAGCTAAAAATGACTAAGTTAAAAGGTCTGGAAAAATATAAAAAAAATATTAAAATAATTCCATAAAGTCAGGTGCACATCTTCAAACTATATAGAAACATTCTGTGAAGTTTCAGAGGTCAGATATGAAAACTGTAGGAGGAGTGGATTTCATAAAATAGGTACCCTTTGTTGAAAATGTCAATAAAAATGACTATGTTCAAAAGTCCATAAAAATAGGAAAACATTTTCAAAATAAGTCCAAAAAGGAAGGTGCACATCTACAATATATATATACAAACATTTTGTGAAGTTTCAAAAATGTAGGTTGAAAACTGTAGGAGGAGTTGATTTCTCAAAATAGGTACCCTTTGTTGAAAAAGTCGATAAAAAATGACTGAGTTCAAAAGTCAATAAAAATAGGAAAACATTTTCAAAATAAGTCCAAAAAGAGAGGTGCACATCTACAATATATATACAAACATTTTGTGAAGTTTCAATGATGTAGGTCGAAAACTGTAGGAGGAGTTGATTTCACAAAATAGGTACCCTTTTTTTGAAAAAGTCGATAAAAAATGACTAAGTTCCAAAGTCCGTAAAAATAGGAAAAATTTTCAAAATTAGACCAAAAAGAGAGATGCACATCTACAATATATATAGAAACATTGTGTGAAGTTTCAAAGATGTAGGTCGAAAACTGTAGAAGGAGTTGATTTCACAAAATAGGTACACTTTGTTGAAAAAGTCGATAAAAAATGACTAAGTTCCAAAGTCCGTAAAAACAGGAAAAAATTTTCAAAATGAATCCAAAAAGGGAGGTGCATATCTAAAATATATATAGTAACATTTTGTAAAGTTTCAAAGATGTAGGTCGAAAACTGTAGGAGGAGTTGATTTCACAAAATCAGTATCCCATTTTCCCCGCCTGACATTCACCATACTATAAGCCGGATTTGCACTTCGTGCAACCCGGCCAAAAATGAAAGGATATGGAGTGAATGTACATGTGACAAAAACTCACAGGATACATAGCCTGGTTCTGTCTGTTAGTCAGAATGACATTAACTAACTGTCTGGTGGCAGTTGTCCTAGAACCAATCACTGAGTCACCCAACAGATCTTTCAACATAATATTCAAGCTTTCTATGTGGCAGATGCCATGCAGGGAGCAGATCATGCTTAACCTTCCGGAACACATCAATTTTTGTAGAAGTTCACACTGCTAGACCTTTAGTTATGTGGCGTTCTTGTTCCTTTTTGTTTATTTGTTTTGTCTTTGTCATGCTGTCTCAATTTGTGTTGGATATGAATTGTCATGTTTTTGAAATTTCCCCTTTCCTCATTTTTACTCTGGTATTCGTTTGTGGATGTATTTGAGTCTGTCATACTAATTTACCTGCTATACAATGTAATAATATGAGCCTGATTCTGTCTCTGTTTAAGACTGTCATACTAATTTACCTGCTATAATAATATGAGCCTGTTTCTGTCTCTGTTTAAGTCTGTCATACTAATTTACCTGCTACACAAAAAATGTAATAATATGAGCCTGATTCTGTCTCTGTTTAAGTCTGTCATACTAATTTACCTGCTACACAATGTAATAATATGAGCCTGATTCTGTATCTGTTTAAGTCTGTCATACTAATTTACCTGCTATAATAATATGAGCCTGTTTCTGTCTCTGTTTAAGTCTGTCATACTAATTTACCTGCTACACAAAAAATATAATAATATGAGCCTGATTCTGTCTCTGTTTAAGTCTGTCATACTAATTTACCAGCTATAATAATATGAACCTGATTCTGCCTCTGTTGAAGTCCGTCATACTAATTTACCATTCACCTGCTATAATAATATGAGCCTGTTTCTGTCACTGTTTAAGTCTGTCATACTAATTTACCTGCTATAATAATATGAACCTGTTTCTGTCTCTGTTTAAATCTGTCATACTAATTTACCTGCTATGATAATATGAGCCTGATTCTGTCTCTGTTTAAGTCTGTCATACTAATTTACCTGTTATACAATGTAATAATATGAGCCTGATTCTGTCTCTGTTTAAGTCTGTCATACTAATTTACCTGCTATAATAATATGAGCCTTTTTCTGTCTCTGTTTAAATCTTTCATACTAATTTACCTGCTATGATAATATGAGCCTGATTCTGTCTCTGTTTAAGTCTGTCATACTAATTCACCTGCTATACAATGTAATATCATGAGCCTGATTCTGTCTCTTTTCAAGTCTGTCATACTAATTTACCTGCTATACAATGTAATAATATGAGCCTGATTTTGTCTCTGTTTAAGTCTGTCATATTAATTTACCTGCTATAATAATATGAGTGTTTCTGTCTCTGTTCAAGTCTGTCAGAATAATTTACCTGATATAATAATATGAGCTGGATTCTGTCTCTGTGAAAGTCTGCCATACTAATTTACCTGCTATAATAATATGAGCCTGTTTCTGTCTCCTGTTTAAGTCTGTCATACTAATTTACCTGCTATAATAATATGAGCCTGTTTCTGTCTCTGTTAAAGTCTGTCATACTAATTTACCTGCTATATTAATATGAGCCTGTTTCTGTCTCTGTTTAAGTCTGTCATACTAATTTACCTGCTACACAATGTAATAATATGAGCCTGATTTTGTCTATGTTTAAGTCTGTCATACTAATTTATCTGCTACACAATGTAATAATATGAGCCTGATTTTGTCTATGTTTAAGTCTGTCATACTAATTTACCTGCTATACAAAGTTATAATCTGAGCCTGATTCTGTCTCTGTTTAAGTCTGTCATACTAATTTACCTTCTATAATAATATGAGCCTATTCTGTCTCTGTTTAAGTTTGTCATACTAATTTACCTTTCACCTGCTATAATAATATGAGCCTGTTTCTGTCACTGTTTAAGTCTGTCATACTAATTTACCTGCTATAATAATATGAGCATGTTTCTGTCTCTGTTTAAATCTGTCATACTAATTTACCTGCAATGATAGTTTGAGCCTGATTCTGTCTCTGTTTAAGTCTGTCATACTAATTTACCTGCTATACAATGTAATAATATGAACCTGATTCTGTCTCTGTTTAAGTCTGTCATATTAATTTACCTGCTATAATAATATGAGTCTGTTTCTGTCTCTGTTCAAGTCTGTCATACTAATTTACCTGATATAATAATATGAGCCTGATTATGTCTCTGTGAAAGTCTGTCATACTAATTTACCCGCTATAATAATATGAGTCTGTTTCTGTCTCTGTGAAAGTCTGCCATTCTAATTTACCTGCTATAATAATATGAACCTGGTTCTATCTCTGTGAAAGTCTATCATACTAATTTACCTGCTATAATTCTGTCTCTGTTTAAGTCTGTCATACTAATTTACCATTCACCTGCTATAATAATATGAGTCTGTTTCTGTCACTGTTTAAGTCTGTCATACATATTTACCTGCTATAATAATATGAGCCTGATTCTGTCTCTGTTTAAGTCTGTCATAATAATTTACCATTCACCTCCTACAATAATATGAGCCTGTTTCTGTCACTGTTTAAGTCTGTCATAGTACGATTAATTTACCTGCTATAATAATATGAGCCTGTTTCTGTCTCTGTTTAAGTCTGTCATACTACCATTAATTTACCTGCTATAATAATATGAGCCTGTTTCTGTCTCTGTTTAAGTCTGTCATACTAATTTACCTGCTATAATAATATGAGCCTGTTTCTGTCTCTGTTTAAGTCTGTCATACTAATTTACCTGCTATAATAATAGGAGCCTGATTCTGCCTCTTTTAAAGTCTGTCATAATAATTTACCTGCTATAATAATATGAGCCTGATTTTACCTCTGCTTAAGTCTGTCATACTAATTTACCTGCTATAATAATATGAGCCTGTTTATGCCTCTGTTTAAGTCTATCATACTACCATTAATTTACCTGCTATAATAATATGAGCCTGATTCTGCCTTTGTTTAAGCCTGTCGTACTGTTTCTTTAGAGAACTGATATCTGTACACATTCTCTCCATGTATATAGATGAAGGTAACTGCTGAGTTTCTCCACTAGCACCATATGCCCCTGGTCCTACCCTAGATATGTCAGCATTGTTCTCTTCACTTTCACTCCCTACGAAGATAAAATAGAAAGACTGAAGCCAGTTAAGATCGGCATCTCCAACAATATGAATCATAAACACATGTATAATGAACTCTCGTTATAAGGTTTCATCCTTGTTAAGGAGGAAATTAAATGGAAATGGTTAAGAAAAGGATGTAATTAGTTTAATCAAGTCTCACCTGTCTTGCCAAGGCTAAAGACAGGAAATCAGAGATCTAATGGCTAATACTAAATTACTGGGGAGGAATCCTTACTGTAAAGTTTACACCATGAAAATGTGGAAAATGTCATGAACGTGGCTGAAATATTGATTTGGTTAACATCTTAAGGTAACAACATAAAAATATGATTCTACACATTTTTTTAGAACCTCTTGGCGCAAATAAGGACAGAATACCACTAGCCATTAGATATCCAAACATCCAGTACGTGCTTTATTTAGAGGATATCAATATTTTGCTATGTGATGTTATGTATAACATGAATATTGAATTATAACCAACTTTTAAGATATGAAATACAAGTCATGAGTCAATTAATTACTTTTGTATTCCCTCCTTAATAAAACATGTGTGGATCGTATTGCAAGGCAATACCAAGTCCCCTACTGGTAGAACAAGGCTTTAATAAACTAGCAAAAAAGGTAAAATATGTTTTCTAAGTCCAAGGTCCATTAAAAATCAGTGTACCAGAACCAAGCTTAAACTTGATATGTAACTCATTATTGTAGACTCAAAACAACAAAATATCAGATCAATACTTACAACGGTTTAGAAAAAAAAGTGTGGAAAACTAACATTTTACCCAAATTTTCTACGTCCAAGGCCCATAACTCTGTCAAAAATCAGAGGACTGGAACCAAATTTAAACTTGGTCTTTAACTCATTAAGGTTGACTCACGTATAAAAGATCAGATCAATACCTGCATTGGTTTAGAAAAAAGTGTGGAAAACTGACAATTTACTAAAATTTTCTAAGTTCACGGCCCATAACTCTGTCAAAAATCAGTGGACCAGAACCAAACTTGAACTTGGTCTTAAACTCATTAAGGTAGACACACACACAAAATATCAGATCAATACCTCCAAGGGTTTAGAAAAAAAGTGCAGAAAACTGATGCGGGACTGACAGACAGAGCGCAAACCTAAAGTCCCCTTCGGCTACCGCCGGAAGGGGACTAATTAATTTGTAAGAGGCAAACCTCTCCTCAATTGCAGCTAAAAAATTCTATAGAATAATTTTAGATCATAGAACTGTTTTTTTTAGGATAGTACTTAAAAAAACCAAACTCAGACATATACAATACCATGAAGTGGGCCTATGAAGGAGCAGGTTTATTTTTCTGCAAACCATCATTAGAGGCTTTTGTCAGAAAGAAAAAAATAATGTATCAGATTTATGATAACAAACCAAGAACTGTTTGTAGCTTTTGTTCAATTTTGAACAATTAACATAAAAATAAAAGTATCACAATAACTAATTTTCATAATCTATATTTACATATTTTAAACATAAAAAAGATTGCACATGGTGGTCACATCTGTCACAGACATGCCATGTAATGTAGTTATATATATTGTTGTCCTTGAATCAATATTTCTATCTTAACAGATATTACCAAATTTCAAAAGTAAGTGAGAAATGAACCGTCTTCTAAAAACAAACAATCCAGGGACAACAGCAACATTGGAAAAAACAAAAAACAAGGACACCACATGAGTACGGGACAGAAAAGAAAAACGAAGACATATACAGAAGAACAACACGGACCCAATAAAAGCCATGAGTGAGATCAGGTGTACCAGTAGAGTAAGCATCTCATGCTTCTTACAAGACACTTGCCATGTTGAATATGTCCACTCCTGTAGTAAAGTCAAATCTGGTGGAGAAAAAACAAACTTAGCTGTGAAGGGAAAGATCTTTTGTTCGGAAACAGATATTCCTACTTCAGTTTAACTTAAATTTGAAATAAATTCATGTTTTGTTGATTTCTCATCATCACAATTTAAACACAAGCCAAAAATTTACTAATACATCTATATTTAACAGTGACTTCAGATTTAGATTGTGCAAATATTACCCATGAACATTAAATTGCATCTTTATTTAAGGTAGAAACCACTTTAATATCAAACCAGGTGCAGATTCAGGGGTTGGCTTGAGGGGCATGTGCACCTAAAACCAGGAAAAAATATATTTTTAGATTAGAAACAGAATTTCTGGCCAAAATGTGTCTGCACCCCATATAGCGTTTTTGTTTACTTTTAAATGAATTCCCTTACTTAAGATCCTGGATCAACACCTTCAAACTTCCGTTATTAGTGAAAATTTCACGAAAATTGGAAAAGAAATGAATTTCTTGAACAAAGGCCTTTTTAACTTATGCTATTTTAGGAAACAGCATGTACATGCTTAAGTATTTATGAGATTGTCAATGTTAGTTATTACAAATTTAAGTTTAAGTGTTATATAACTGCAAAGTTTGTGTTGTGTCATGTACAAAAGTCTGGCATACACTGTATTAATAGTAAAATCCACTTTTTATTGATGCAGTATTCAAACTTATGATCATTAAATCTTAGATCAGTTTGATATAAACAGTAAATGAAACATCCCTCTAGGTATTTCAGAAAATTTGATGACAATATCTGACTTTAAGGGCACATATGACACTTAGTTCTTGTTGATGAGAGAGATAGCTTCCTTTATAATGTTGTCATGGATTTGAAACAATAAAATTGTTTTTGTTTTTGGTTTAGTACATCTCTTATTGTACCTACAGTTTTCAATTCATCTTACAAATATCAACAAATGAATGATGTACATATATATTCAAATATTCATTTTCTTAAAGTTAATAAAATCTGAAAATATCAATCATGGTTTCAAGGTTAAACAGGGCAAGGAAATCTTCACTTTGTTTATAATTCGTGTTTTTGAATAACAGTAAAATTTACACTCATGCTAAATTTTGTGCCAACCTGTTCACAATGAAAATAGTGATAAGAAATTTCAACAGATAAATCTACAAGAATTTGTCTCCCCTTTCTTTTTATAGTAACAACCACCATCAGTGAGCAGTACCCTGGGTTCAGTAACTTCTGGCTCACCTATATTAGCAAGGCAGTTTCAGGGTATGGATGACAAATGGAGATCTCATATACATGTTTTCAAAACTGTGAAAGTATTACTGTTTGCGGGGTTCTAATTTTTCGTGGATTTCATGGTTCACTAAATCCACTAATTATATTAGTCCTGAAATTCATGACTCTGTGTAGCATATTTTTATTTGGACTTGTACTGTTGCTACACTGTGTAGCAACAGTAAAAGTCCAAATAAAAATATGCTACACAGAGTTATGAATTTCAGGACTATAATTATATATTCAACAAAATGCCCTTTTCCCTAGAGGTTGAATGCAAAGAAATCGAAACCTTACATTTAACTACCCTCGAAATAGTGATATTTATGAAAACCATGAAAATTGATGACCACAAATAAAAGTACTTTCCTAGTATATGATTTCAATATAACCAAACTGAAATGTTGAATTTAGGGCAGGCAAGAATTTGGAGTGAGTTTTCAACCCTGCAATTCTTTTTCACTATGAGGAGAAAACTGCATTTTGACAACCATAATCTATAAAGTATCACTTGTTTCTGTATAAGGCTAATCCTCCATGTGAATTTGTACCGCAGATGGTATTTATGAAAATCATGAATAAAAGTACTTCCCTATAGTATATGTTTTCAATATGTTGAATTCAGGGCAGGTAAGAATTTGGAATGAGTTTCTGACCCCATGGAATCCTTGTTTACTTTTCATTTTGAGGAGAAAACCATGATCTATAAAGTATACATATCACTTGCTTCTGTATAAGGCTATTAAGCCTCCATGTGAATTTGTACCGCAGATGTCAAAAATCACTTCTATTTATACGTAAAAGCTGTAATGTTATTAGAATTAAAATGTGAATATTTCCATCATTACCTAGTTCAAGGAGAGGGCATGAAAAAGAATAATGTGATTAAATCTAAAAGTAAGAAAATTCGTATACATGATCTGAAAAATAAGAATTCTTCTAAACGTCCACTAAACCTGTATACAACATTTCCTTTTCCACTTTACCCAGAAAAAAAACTAAGGAGCTTTAAAGCATGTAATAATACTTGGATTGTTATAATTCTGCCTGTTTGACTGTATGAATGCATTATATATTTATTACTGTAAACATCAATAAAATTTCCCTTTAATCTTTATTACATAATCAAAAATAAGGTATCTGATAACATCTAAGGGCCACTTTAACATGGTGACAACATATGTAACTTTATTAGCTTTAGTACAATTAGATGTATAGGAAAGAAATGAATGCCCCCACTAGCCAATTCAAGCTAAAAAGACTAACAACAGAACTCAAAGAGGAACTTTTGCTCTGACATCAAAGTAAACAATCTAGTCAATATCTCAAATATGTCTATAAAACTACAGGCTCAAGACTGCGCTCACTCACCTGACAAGATGCTTAACAGCAGATGATGAAAGTTTTGTTTTTCCCATAGGGACCTATGTTAAAAATGTTCTGTGCTATGTTTTTTATCCAAAATGAGCCATCTTTGTAAAGGACCTTCCATACATCATTCCAGTAAAGTTAGGTTGCTTTTGTGGTTTCAAAGAAGAAGATGAAAATGTGAAAAGATAACAGACGATGGATGCCAAGTGATTGCAATAGCTCAGGTGAACTAAACAGCATGGAAAACTTATTTCATGAAAATGTAAAGTAAACGGGTCAATAATAACTTCTACAAAAATCAAAGAATCCTGACTAACCTCATACTATAACACATCAAGGTAACCTAAGATTATAACCAAACTTAAAGTCAATATCTTAAATGTTCTTAAAAAAAAACTCTGAAAAGCTGCAATTTTATGAAATTCATAGTCAAAAGGGCAATAACTCCCAAATCATGATAAAATCATTAAGGATTATTTAAAGTGGCAAAAAGTCAAGTTTTTTAATGAAAATTTTTATGTGTTATGGGAATACACTCCTACAAAAATAGTAATGGTGGATTACATGATACCCCGCCACGTTTCACAAAATTTC
>MJUU01000419.1:11123-22396 GCA_002080025.1 Modiolus philippinarum | reverse complement strand
TTTGGCGGGGTATAAAAAGGGATAAATAAAAATGAAACTCAAACTCATATCACATTCAAATTTGTAGAGGAATGACTGAAGGATGAAGCGATGGACAAGGGTAATGTTAAATCCCATTAAATTTGATTCAGGGACATACAAAAATACAATGTGTAAATCCTCTAAATTTACAGTGACATTTCTCACAATAATTTCTGCCAAATTTTTTCACTGAAAATATGACTAAATGATTACCAAAAATTGAAAGAAAATGTAGTGACATTAGAATCTGAAATTGCTTTACATCATCATCATTTTAAAAAGACCTCATTATGTACCCTAATTTCACAGTAGGGCATTGCCTTTAACTAATTATGTGGACTTTTAAAATTGACCTAGAAAGCTATTTCATAGTACTTAGAACATGTACTGAAGTAAATACAAATTACTTTGAAAAATTCTATCAGTTCATCTGAGTATCTAAATTTAAAATATCCGTTGCTCTGTCATAAAAGAAATAACTTACTAAGCAATTCAAAATACATCCAATCTAAGTCCCTGTAACTACATATATCTTGCTTGGAGGCAAAAAATCAACAAGTCCAATAGTTTAGTTTATCTGCATCCAGTTAACATGTGATCGGTTAAACTAAGGCTGAAAATTTAAATTGTTGTGTATATGCTACCGTCATGTGAATAAATTATTGATCAATCAACAGGTTCGTATGACAGATCTTCCGCAGGGCAAGTTTCCCGTTTCCAATATTCATTTATAAAACAGCAACATGTTGCACATGGTCGTAAAATTACAAAAAACAAAATTACATTCGTGAATAAAAATTATGTTTTAAAATGATGCTCCAGGAAACACAAGAGTTAAATTATAATGATGTTAGATTGTACACATAAGTTTTGAATGATAACTGGAATCAATAGATTATAATGAATCATATCTCCCTAATGTAAAATTAAGTAACATATTGTAGATATACTGACTGCAAAATGTCATACCTGTCTTAATTACCTGTCTCTGTTTTATTGTCAAATGAAATAAATGTAGTTGAAGGTCATTCTTGTTCAATACTTAGGATGAGGACGAGGTACATCTTAATTCAGTGATAACCAAAAACATTATCATATAGGATATAAGGATATAGACCATCTTTGTCTAATAACCAAAAGCACTATCCTACACGATATGATGGAACAGACCATCTTTGTCCAATTATATCAAAAGCAGTATCCTAAAAGACTATCTTTGTCCAATGATATCCAAAAGCATTATCCTTAAGGATGATAAAACTATCTTTGTGCAAAGATAACAGAGACCATCTTTGTCAAATGATAACCAAAGCATTATCCTATAGGATATGAGGAAAGAGACCATGTTTGTCCAATGAAAACCAAAATATTATCCTAAAGATATGATTATGAAGACCATCTTAGTCCAATGATAGCATTATCCTATAGGATATAAGGATAAAGATTACCATTGTTCAATGAAAAACACAAGCATTATCCTATAGGATATAATGTTAAAGCAAGTCTTTATCCAATGATAACCAAAACCATTATCCTATAGGATATGAGCTAGATAGGATAGAGACCATTTTTGTCCAATGATAACCATAAGCATATACCGTAGGATATGACGATAGAAACCAACTTTGTCTAATGACAACCAAAGCCATTAATTTATTCTTTAGGTTATGAAGATATAGACCATCTTTTTCCAATAAATAACAAAAGCATTATCCTTAAGGCTATGAGCTAGACAGGATAGAGACTATCCTTGTCCAATGATAAATATCAGCATACCCATAGGATATGAGGATAGAGATCATCTTTGTCCAGTGATAATCAAGGTATCATCCTATAGGATGAAAAAATGATGACGGTCACTTTTATTTACTAAATTACTCAAAGAAGTGTGGATGAAGAACATCTCTTTTCATTTTATACTAAAAGCATAATGAAATTGAGGATGACAGGCAGTTTTTGTCAATAATAACAAGAAGTGTTTTGTGAATCACTGATGCCCATGATGAAACAGAGCGCAATATCAAAGGGTGGTTTATGGGATTTGTGGAATGATTTCATTGTTTCTGTATAATATAAAATAAAACTTTTCTAAAACTGTTAAAATTTCAGAAAAAGGGTCATAATACAACAACCTTGAAATACTGCATTAAAAATGTTAAATTCACATTAAAATAACAGTATATTATGTTGACTATTGCTTTAATAATAATTATTAATTTAAGATGATCAAAAATATACCCTTTGCAAAATAAAAAGAAGGTAAGAGGTAAAGGTCAAGGTCGTAAGGTCAAACTTTTTGGCACCATTTCAAGGTCTTACAACAAGGAATACTCATGTGAAATATATGAAAGCCTTATCACTTTTTATTCAAATCATATATCTAATGCAAAAGTTTTGTGGAATAAAATTTATGCATTTTCTTTTAGAAAACAGTAATTTCTTGTTAAAGTCAAACCAGGACTTCAGGAAGAAAACCTTGAACTCTGATGTGGTCCTAAATTTTTGAACTTCTCAATGTCATACTATAAAACCTGACATACTAAGAGGCAGAACTTTCTATTTACACATGTAAATCTCATTATTTCAGTGTTATCATACATACACCTACAATAATAATTCATTACAATTTCAGGAAAATCCTCAAGTTTGATAAATTGTACAATTCTCTCATAAAATAATCATGACGTCAGTAGGACAATATCCATTATTTCAAATGTATCTCAAATGGATTTCCTTGAAAATTATTATATGAAATCATAATAAAAAATCTCTGTGGTAAATAAACGTTCACAAAAAAACCTGCTTATAGTCCTAGTAACTGGATTAATCTTTCATACACATTATACATAATTGATAAAAACAAATATAATTCTTGGAAATGTACAAATTAAAATCTTAGTATGCTTTATAAATACAAATGTCTACTGACAAATGTTACAAATCAAGATAAATGGTCATTACTACTGTATTAACTTAGATTTCCTGTGTCACACTGACCTATATATAAAACTCTACTATTTTCTTCGCACAGCTGATATCCATTCTTTTCGGACCATATGTAACATGGATCAATTTTCTTTGAATTCAACTTGATCAATTTTCTTTGAATTCAACTTTATTTTAATTGGCAGACTCACATTCAGTGAATATTATTTCTGCTATATTTAGGTCAAGAACAAAATTAAACATTGGTATTTAACAATAACAAAGTTCTTCTTAATATGGTATATTTTCAGAGTAACCCAATTTTGCATGGATACTGACCTACCATCAGAGATGCATGTATATGCAATCTTAAATGCATATGCAACATTAGATGATCCTACCATGAATGGTGACTGAGATATGAAGTCATCCAAACTAGAGGCTCAGAGTCTGAGCCTGTATCGCTCACCTGACAAAATGCTTATGCCATGCATGACCAAAAATATGTTTATTACCAATGAGATCTAATATCTAGCCAAGTTCTTCATTAGCACCTGTGTTTTTGTCTTATCTTATTGGAATGAGTAATTTTTTAAAAGGACCCTCTATCCATTTAGTTAAATTTGCTTGAATAGTTTCAGAGAAGATGATGTAAAGGACAGCTTTCTCATACCTGGCTCCAATGTTAAACTATATTCTGTAGGGGAGGCCATGTTTTTTAGCGTATCAAAATGAAATGAGTAGTTTTTGTAAAGTACATTCCGTACATCATTCCTGTAAAGTTTGATTGAATTTGCTTCAGTGGTTTCATAGGAGAAGATAAAAATTCGATTTTCCCATAGAGTCCAATGTAAATCTATGTTCCATGCTGGCAGCCATGTTTTTTATCTGATTGCAATAAAATGAGCAATTTTTGTACAGGACTTTCCATACATCATTCATGTAAAGTTTGGTTGAATTTGCTTCAGTGGTTTCTGAGGAGAAGATGAAAATGTGATTTATCCCATAGGGTCCAATGTTAAACTAAGTTCCGTGCTAGCAGCCATGTTTTTTGTCGAATCGGAATAAAATGAGCACTCTTTGTAAAGGATCTTTAGAGCATCAATCCTGTAAAGTTTGGTTGAATTTGCTTCAGCAGTTTCAGAGGAGTTGATGAAAAGGTGATTTTTCCCATAGGGTCAAATGATAAACTAAGTTCCGCACTGGCGGCCATGTTTTTTATTGGATAGGAAGAAAATGAGTATTCTTTGTCAAGGACCTCTAGTACGTCATTCCTGTAAAGTTTGGTTGAATTTGCTTCAGTGGTTTCTGAGGAGAAGATGAAAATGTGATTTTACCTGTAGGGTCCAATGTTAAACTAAGTTCTGTGCTGGCTGCCATGTTTTTTATCGGATCGGAACAAAATGAGCAATCTTTCTAAAGAACCTTAAGTACATCATTCCTGTAAAGTTTGATTGAATTTGCTTCAGTGGTTTCAGAGGAGAAGATGAAAATGTGATTTTCCCATAGGGTCCAATGATAAACTAAGTTCCGCACTGGCGGCCATGTTTTTTATTGGATCAGAAGAAAATGAGTTTTCTTTGTCAAGACCTCTAGTACGTCATTCCTGTAAAGTTTGGTTGAATTTGCTTCAGTGGTTTCAGAGGAGAAGATGAAAATGTGATTTTTCCCATAGGGTCCAATGTTAAACCTAAGTTCCGCGCTGGCGGCCATGTTTTTATTGGATCGGAACAAAATGAGCATTCTTTGTCAAGGAGCTTTAGTACATCATTCCTGTACTTCAGTGGTTTCTGAAGAGAAGATGAAAATGTGATTTTTCCCATACGGTCCAATGTTAAACCTAAGTTCCGCGCTGGCGGCCATGCTTTTTATCAGATCGGAGCGAAATGAGCAATCTATGTAAAGGACCTTTAGTACATCATTCCTGTAAAGTTTGGTTGAATATGCTTCAGTGGTTTCAGAAGAGAAGATGAAAATGTGAAAAGTCAACAGGCGACGGATGGACGGAGGGACCGTCGGACGGACGACTGACACCAAATGAGCAATAGCTCACACTGACCCTTCGGGTCAGGTGAGCTTAAAACTGAATGCAAGTGGATCAAGTGGTAAATATAGGTCAAAGTGAAAATATTCTGCCTTTAATGCTGACCTACCATCAGATGCATATGCAACATCAGATGATCATATCATGTACAGGGACTGTGATATGAACTTGGATGTAAATTTAAATTTAAGCAAATTAAGCAAAAAATATAGGTCAACAAGAGATTAATTTCTTGGAGGAAAGATTCACCTGCATGTAAAGTTAGATGCCTCTACCTTGCATAGTCACAGAGATAATACCCAAATGCAATGTGGATGTAGACATAGGTGTATACTTTCTCCTCACTTCTCTGTGGGTTCCACTCCTTCCTGGTATTCACGTTCATTTCAACCAAATTTTTACCCCCTCTAACAAAAAAATCTAGCACCAAGCTGGAAGAAACTTTTGCAATTCTGAATAAAATAAACACCAGAAAGGTTGCACAAGTTGCTTTTGTCTCATTTCAATACTTTTGGTAGCCATGTTGGGGTATCATTTTTTAATTACTATTTATGTCAATCTGACACATATGATGTTAGAGCATACAGGACTTAGTTGGGACATTTGGTTCTGAGTCAGTGTGCTGAACACTCTGAGAATACTGATATTGTGAACTTCGCAAGAAAATTCTAAATTTGACTTGAAAATTAATAAACTAATTTACATATTTTTCATTTCTTTTCTTTTTTTTTTTTGGAGGGGGGGGATAATTTTAGATACCAATCATGAGTAAGACCTTCATTAAGTGATAAAATGACAAAAAATTAACATGTTAAAATAATAAATTTTCGGTTTAAACAGTTATAGTCCACAAAACTGAATAATTGAACCAATTATTCTTTAATGGATATCAAAAACATTTTATGAAGTGCTTCAAATGCACAAGAGTTCAAATGTTAACAATTTGCATACCAATTAAAATTCACATTATGTTGTTTTTTTTACTATAAATAACTAAATACCAAACTTATTCTGCATATGTCCATTTCAACAACTTATGTCTCTTCAGTGCAGATAAAATCTAAACAGCTGGAATTATAAATGATCGATTCTACATAAAAAAATGCCTGGTTAAAAACAACACAAAGCAATAAGTACTACTGCATTTTCAACTGGTTCATAAGCTTAAAAAATCAATCAAAAGCACTTACTTTTGATAAAAAAACATCCGTTCATTTTGAACTTTATTATTTACATCCTTGTACTGTATCAATATTAACTTTTACGACTTTTAAAACTTTTTTACAGTTGGTTTAAACCTATAAAGTAAGAGACAAGATTTTGTACCTCGATAGATATAACAATGCTTGTCACTAGATTTAAATGCTTGACCCACAAACTCTTAACAAAATTTCACATCAATACAAACTGTATTTTAATAGGAAGATATGTTTACCATTTACTTGTCTCTTATATTTGTTGATTTTCCGCTTGAGGTAATGTGTTTATCATTTATGCTTTTTAAATCTACTGGGAGCCTGAAGTCTATCACCTGATATGGACCAAACAATGAGAAAGTGCATATAAGCTAAATGCCGTATTTAGCTTATATGGTCCCATCAGTATTTAACTTAACCATTAAGGCCCTGGTGGTTGAGATGATCTTTATCACTCATTATACAAAATGCTTCTGAAGCAAACTTGCTATTACATATACAAATATAGTAACAACCAGTGATTACAGTCCGATATATACCTAGATAATGTAAAACAATATTTAATAGTACATTGGAACCTGTCTAATCCGACACAGTATGACACCACAAAAATATGTCGGGTAACTAATGATGTAAGAATACTCAGGTTACGAAAACTTTAAAAGCTGTCTTTGGGACCAAAAATTATGTTGGATTTGACAGGATATTGGAAAACTCAGGTGTAGGAATAGACAGGTTCCACTATATGTATTTCTCAGTGTGTCCATGGTTAAACTGTGGCCTGGAGGGCCACAAAATGATACCCCCACTCCCCATTGGAGTAAAAGATCCCAAATATAATTTGTCACAAAAAAATAGTTATAATTGCAGAATTCCATTGTGTACTAAAAATTTTGTGAAATTTGCCTAAAAAGATCTCGAAAATTAACTAAGTCGGTAAACAGGAAGTTGATGTCCAGCAATCCTGAAATCGCTACTTGCAATATAGGACATCATTCTAAACTTGTTTACAAAATGTCCAGTTGCAGTGATGAGTAGTTACTGAGAAAACTGTTACAAAAAGTTAATACGATTGACAAATGATCTCCAAAATTATTTATGGCGGTAAATAGGAAGTAGATATATACGTCAATCCTGAAATCACTACTTGCCGTATAGGACATCACTCTTAACTTGCATACAAAAATTTCAAGTTGCAGTGATTGTAGTTACTGAGAAAACTGTTACGAAAAGTTTCAACAATGGACAAAAAATCTCGAAAATTAACTAAGTCGGTAAACAGGAAGTAGATGTCCGGCAATCCTGAAATCGCCACTTGCTGTATAGGACATCATTCTAAACTTGCATACAAAATTTCAAGTTGCAATGATCAGTAGTTACTGAGAAAACTGTTACAAAAAATTGTTTGCTTTCACAGGCAGACAGACGGACAAAGTGATTCCTATATACCTCCTGAACTTCGTTCATGGGGGTATAACTATGGCATACCCTATTTGCTATTTTGGATCAAAAGACCTGAAAAACATATATACACATATAAGGGAAACAAAAAAAATTCAAAAATGTCCAGGTGAAAATTCTCAATTGAGGTCCAATGTTCACCTTTGAACTCTGGTTATTTTGGATGCAGGTAGGACATATTCAAATTATTAAGGATAACAATTTACAAGGGACCTTAACTAGAACTTTTTTGAAAGACAAAAGACAAACGTAAATAACTTAAGAAACTAGGGGATAGCTGGATATGTTAATGACACTAGCAAAAGCTAGCAGCACCGTTGAACCAGTTAAGGGTATCTAAACATCCCCTTTCTCAATCCCGATTCCCAAAAGTATAACTAGAGATGTCGCCCAATCGCGGCCAGTTATACCCCCTGCTAATTGAACCCTGAATCAATACAGTAAACGTAAATTTCAGTGTGTGTGGATACAATACCTGTACAGTTGTGGACACAGTATAAGTGTGGACACAATACAAGTATGGACACAATAAAGGAAATATGTATAAAATAAACTGTTGACACAGGATATGTCTCAGCCACATCTTGCAAAGGTTTAATTTGCACTTTGACCAACAGCAGCAACAATTATAACAAAAGGCTCTCAAGAGCCTGTATGGCTCACCTGGGCCACAGCTGACATATGCAGTTAAAATAATCTCAATGTTTTAAGGGCATTATTTGCAAATTTGTTAATAGACATTGATGTTATATTATCTTAAGTTAAACTATGTTCCAGACTGGCAGCTATTTTGGATGGGGGTGCAGCTCTACTGTCACCTTTCTTGAAGGGCCATCTAAGGACCATTTAGTCTAATTTTGGTTCCAACTGACTAAATATTTTCAGAGGAGAACATCTTTAAATGCTTTCCGATAGGTTTCCGATAGGTCTTAAGGTTAAACTATGTTCCCCAATGAGGCCATCTTAAATGCCATGCAGACAAGCCAGGCAAATTTTTCAAACGGGAACAACTATGGCCCATTGTGACCAAGTATGTTTTTATTATTGGCCAAGTAATTTCAGAGAAGATCTTTTAATGTTTCCCATAGGGTCTAATGTTAAATCTGTTCCCCATTGGCAGCCATCTTGCATAAAGCAAAGACCTGAAAAACCTTTTTTCTTGCAACCTAAAACCTATTGTGGCCAAGTTTGGTTCCAATTGGCTGAACAGTTTCAGAAATCTTTGAATGTGTTTTCCAATAGGGTCCAATGTTAAAACTATGATCCCTGCTGGTGGCCATCTTGGACACAGTGCAGATCTGAAAAACTACTTTTTTGCAGAAGACCATCTAAGGACAATTGTGGCCAAGTTTGGTTTCAATTGGCCNAGTAGTTTCAGAGGAGAAGATCTTTGAAAATGTTTTCCCATAGGGTCCAATGTTAAAACTATGATCCCCGCTGGCGGCCATCTTGGATAAAGCGTGGATCTGAAAAACAATTTTTTGCAGGGGACCATCTAAGGACTATTGTGGTCAAGTTTGGTTTCAATTGGCCCAGTAGTTTTTGAGGAGAAGATCTTTAAATGTGTTTTCCCAGAGGGTCCAATGTTAAAACTATGATCCCAGCTGGCGGCCATCTTGGATATAGCACTGATCTGAAAAACAACTTGCAGAAAACCATCTAAGGACTATTGTGGCAAAGTTTGGTTTCAATTGGCCAAGTAGTTTCAGAGAAGATCTTTAAGTGTTTTCCCATAGGGTCCAATGTTAAAACTATGATCCCCACTGGCGGCCATCTTGGACATAGTGCGGATCTGAAAAACAACTTTTTTGCAGGGGACCATCTAAGGACTATTGTGGCCAAGTTTGGTTTCAATTGCCCAGTAGTTTCGGAGGAGAAGATCTTTGAAAGTATACGTATTTTCCCATAGGGAACAATGTTAAAACTATGATCCCCGCTGGCGGCCATCTTGGATATAGCGCAGATCTAAAAAACAACTTTTTTGAAGGGACCATCTAAGGACTATTGTGGCCAAGTTTGGTTTCAATTGGCCAAGTTGCTCCAGAGAAGATCTTTAAATGTGTTTTCCCATAGGGTCCAATGTTTAAACTATGTTCCCCACTGGCGACCAGGTTGGATATAGAGGGAACCTAAAAAACAACTTTTTTGCAGGGGACCACTCAAGGACTATTGTGGCCAAGTTTGGTTCAAATTGGCCAAGTAGTTTCAGAAGAGAAGACTTTAAATGAAAAGTTTATGCTGGACAGACGGACGACGGATGCAAATTGATGGAAAAATCTCACCCTGGCATTAGCCAGGTGAGCTAATAAAATCTTATTCTTTAACTGTATTTATCACTTCCTTGGAAAAATTGATGTGATCATTCATGCATGACTGAAGGACCAGGGCCACCATCTGGCACAGATCATTAGGTATTCCTAACGATGCATTTGCATGTCAAATATCAAGTGTCTATGGCAACTTATATAGGCTGATCTAACTGCTTGCAAAACACTTAAAGTGATCCTTCTTATGTAACTAAGGGGCTAGGGCCACCATCTGGGTGTGGAATATACTCCTCAAGATGCAACTGCATGTCAAATATCAAGTAGCTAGGACTACAGGTAAAGGCTGTACAAACAGTTTGCTAAAAACTTAAAAGTTATCCTTAATACATGACTAAGGGACCAGAGCTGCCATCTGAGCATAGAATTAGATTGTACTCCTAAAGACGCAACTACATGCCAAATATCAAGTGGCTAGAACTACTGGTACAGGCTGTACGAACTGCTTGCTAAAAGCTTATGGTGATCCTTCATGAGTGGCTTAGGGGGCAGGGCCAACATCTAGGCATGGAATAGGTAGGTATGTACTCCTCAAGATGCAACTGCATGTCAAATATCACGTGGCCAGGACTACTGGTACAGGCTGTAGCCATAACCTAAGTAGGGATTTTAGTTGTACCTGTACCATTGAAACAGCAAATCAAATACTATGGACTTACAACTAACATAAGCTTGTTAATTCACAATAGTTATCAATTGTTGATACAGTGGTGGCTGCCACTGCTGAGGCTGGAAACACTATCCGTTAAGTCTCACTTTTACGTCTTTTCGTCATGGGCAAAAAATGACGAAAATTTCAACAATAAAGTACAAAAACTCTTATATGGGTATTCAAATTCTCTTTTGAATTTCCAGGTGGGTAGATCTTGATATGCTGAACATATTTGAAATAAAAGTTGACCTCTATTTGTATTCTTTTTGGAAAAAATTTTTTTTAAGAATGAAAATTTTAAAAATTAAATGGAAAATAGCTCAAATGGCCAGGTGAGCTTAAAAAACATATATCTACCTTCATTACTAAGACCTGAGATGGTTCATATAGTCTAAATTACACCGTATACATGATGATTCTGAAGCGAACTTCCATAGATGAAATTACCATTGCATATAAAGAGTAACAATGGGTGCTAAGAGTCAAATATATACCTATTTAATGTACACAATGTTTATTATCTTGTTTTTACAATTGAATGCAGTTTATGAAAAACAAAAGGCTATCAAGAGCTTGTGTGCCTTGGACACAATATTACTTGTGATACTTTGTTGATTATGTTGATACCCAAGATGGCAGCATTTGGGCCA